>JAUELO010000318.1:4493060-4504595 GCA_032357855.1 Amphibolips quercusostensackenii
AGTGGATTACATGGATTACGATGGATTACCAGTTTTGATAATCGAGCGGTTTGGCGGATGACCATAGTTGTTTTCTCCTCGTTTCTGTTCTGCCGGCGAATCTGCGATTCTGGAGAGGAGGCTAGTAGTCACGAAGGTGCTTGGTCATCGATCATCCAAGGTCCCAGAAGATCCTTTCGGAGTGTATTTATACGTAGTACGAGCCTCTGATCGTCACAGTTCTTTACGAGTGACGTAACGTGATAAGTCGTTCTTGTCAGTGTCACTCATAAAAGTGAATTTATTTTTCTTAAGCTGCCAGTGATTTTTTTGTGTTCAATTAGTGCCAAAGGTGTTCAAAAAAATATTTTTTACCAAGGGTACTGTTCCAGACCAATTATTAAGGGTTGAACCAAAAACAAAATTCTCAAATCCATACATAATTTTTTTTTATATAAAAATAGTGTGCTAGTTCTCAAAAAAAGGTAAGAAATGACAGGGCTGCTACAGGTCAGGAAATTCTAGAAAATCAGGGAAAGTCAGGAAATGTCAGGGAATTTAAAGCTTATCTGGGAAAATCAGGGAATGTCAAGGAAAACCTGACAGTCAGGGAATTTTTGCTAAACTGAAGTTAAAGTTTTGAGGTCATACAGGAATTGCGTACGGAGTTTTTATTAAAAATTTTTTAATTACCCCCACCCCCAAAAAAATGTAATATTGTAAAAATTTTTTTGATCCTCTGACAAAATCTTACTAGTCAGTTTCCCAAACGTATAATTTTTTAATTTTTTTGGTTGAGAATTTATCTTGCGGTTAAATGTTTTATTTTTTTTTAAATTAAACAATTTTGCTAAAAAATCATTTATTTTTCTTTAAGATTTAACTGTTTTTCTTAAATTTTATCTTTTTGTGTTAAAAATTTTAATATTTTGGTAACAAATTTTGATATCTGGTTGGAAATTAGTTTGTTGGTTAAAAATTATATTTTTGGTTTGCAAATTCAACTGTTTATAAAAAAATTGATGTTTTTGTCATGAAAAATCAACATTTTGAAAGATAATTTTTTCTTCATTGACTTGTTGAAAATTCAACACTTTGGATCAAAATTTGCCTAACTTAGATTTTTGAAAGAATTTTAACTAAAAAAGCAACTATTTTATTAAAAATTGATATAATTTAGTCAGGAACTCAACTATGCTATTGAATTTTTCAAAAAAATTCCACTATTTGGTACAAAATTAATTTCATTAGATGAAACTTCATCTTTTTAATTCAAAATTAATTTCCTTAGTTGATAATTTCACTATTCTATTTTTGATTAAATTTTTTTTAATTCATGTATTTTGCTAAAAATTGTTCTTTTTGAGCAGAAAATGTATGTCTGATTTAAAATTCTACTACTTGGTTAAAAATTCATTTTTTTACTTAAGAATTCACTATTTTAGTCAAATATTCATTTATTTGGTCAGAAAAATAATTATCTTTTTAAAAATTCTTTGTTGTTAAAAACCAATTTTTTTAACTAAAAATCTAACTATACCATTTTTGCTTGAAAATTTATCTTTTTTTGTCAAAAATTTATTTATTTAGTTAACCCTTTTCTTTTTTGAGTTGAAAATTAAATTATTTTAGTAGCAATTTTTTTTTTCTTAAAAATTTCACGATTCTAATGGAAATTAACTTTTTTTAGTTTAAAATTCATATTGTCGAGTTGAAAAATTAACTATTTTGTTGAAAATTCCTTTTTTGTGCCAAAATTAATTATTTCAACTGAAAAGTTTAATTATTTCGTATTGTGTTCAGAAGTGATCTTTTTGTGATTAAAACTCAACTATTTGGTCAAAAATTTATGTCTTTTTTTCTTTTTTTTCGGTGGCAAATCAACTGGGTTAAAAATTCAAATATATGAGCAAAAATTAACTTTTTTGTTTGTTTTTGGTTCGAAAATTTTAAAAATTGATTTAAATTTGTTATTCAAGATTTCATTATTTAATTAATAATTTGTCTTCTATGGTTTAAAAGTAATCTCATTGAATGAAAAATTATTTTTTTTCAAGACTGATTTCATTAGTTAAAAATTTTAATATTATATTTTTTCTTAAAAATTTATCTTTAGTTGAAAATTTCACTATCTGGTTAAGTGTGCATTTTTTTAGTTATTTGTTAAAAATTTTAGTTAAATATTTATTTCTTTAGTTGAAAATTTAACTATTTTGTTGAAAACACATAATTTTTTGTTGAAAATTAATTTTCTCGACTAAAAATTAATTTTTTTTAAATAATTTTTTCTAGTAAAAATTAATTTTTTTCAAATTAATTTTTTCTACTAGAAATCTAACTACTTCATTCTTCTTTTAAAATTGTATTTTTTAGTTAAAAATTAATTTATTTATTTTGAAACACGTCTTCCATGTGTTAAAAATTTAACTGTTTTGCTAAAAAAAAAATTTGTAGGTTTAGTTTATCAATTAGAAAATTCTGTTGAAAATTACATTTTTTGTCAGAAATTCATATTTTCGAAATAAAAACTTAACTTTTTGTAAAAAATTCGGTTAAGGATTTAAAAAGACTATTAAAAATTCATATTTTTTTATTTGATTTAACTGATTTTATTTCAAAATTACCATTTTTTTCGTAAAATTATCAACTATGACACTTCTCGTTCAGAAATCATTTTTTTCTGAAAATTCATCTCTCTGGTTGAAAGATTACCTGTTTTGTTAAAAATTCATTTTTTCTTGGTTAAAAATTAATTATTTTACTTCGAATTTAATTATTCTATTTTTAGTTAAAAATTGCTCTTTTTTAGTTTAAAACTCAACCGTTTGTTTGAAAATTCAAGTGTTTTGTTAAATTTTGTATTTTTTGGTTGAATTCAACTGTTTTTAATAAAAAATGAAAATTTTGTTGGTAAAATTATCAATTATTATGCTTCTTATCGAGAAATCATTTTTTTTCTTTTTTATTCAAAGATATGTCTCTCTGCTTGAAATATTAACTGTCTTGTTGACCTTTTTTTTCTTTTAAATTAAAAATTAATGGTTTGATCTAAAAATTTTATTATTTTGTTTTTGGCTTGAACTTGCTTTTTTTCAGTCAAAACTCAATTGTTTAGTTGGATTTTGAAGTGTTTTGTTGAAAATTCGTTCTTTTTGTTGAAAAATTAATTTTCTTCGTTGGAAATTCATCTCGTTAGTTAAAAAAAAAACTTTTTGGTTGTAAATTTATTTATTTAGTATCGAATGCACAAGCATTTAAAACAGAAATTAGAAACAGAATTGAAAAACGGAAATTCGAAACAGAAATTAGAAAAAGAAATTAGAAACAGAAATTAGAAACAGAAATTAGAAACAGAAATTAGAAACAGAAATTAGAAACAGAAATCAGAAACAGAAATTAGAAACAGAAAAAATATAACAAACCGAAAATCGTCTTCAACATTTGTGGATGATCCCTGATCAAATTCTGTATAGCTGTCATCACTAAAAGTCTTCAGGTTAAATTTATAAACGAAATTTTTTTTTGCATTAACATCAATGATTTTCTGGGTGCACGGTTTTTCATACCGTAAAGAAGAATGAATAACGGTCAGGAAAAATAAAAAATTGGTTAGTTAAATGACAGGGAAATTTAAGAAATTTTAAAATTGGGATTTAATCATTTTTTGAAAAAAAAAATTATTTAATCATTTAGAGTCCTTCTCTAAAAAATAGTTGTGTGACATTTATTAGCATATTGAAATTTTTAGCAATATTAAAGTTTGTATTTGACATTAGCAAAAGTAACTACATTGTCAAATATCAAACACTGTATTTTTACAACAGGTGAAAATTTAACTTTAAATTTTTTTATTGCATTATTTGCATTCAAATAAAATAATCGAATTGGATGAAATTGGATATAATTCTGAACCGAATTTTTATAAAATAACGTCAAAAATAATTTTTTGAATGTCATACAGTAGGGTGGGTCGAAAAAAATGAAAAATAATGAGATTCTTTGATGATTGCACTGAAAAGTTTTTTTGTGTCATTAAGAACAAATTTAAAGAAAAAATATTAATTTCTTACTGTTGGACAAGTCGACTAAAAATTTTCAAGTTTTTAATTTTTTTATTTGTTGTGCAAAAAAAATGAAAATTTTTTTTGTTAATTTTATGGAAGTGAATAAGTAACCTCAGGTAGAAAGAAAGTAAGAAAAAATGTTTTTTGTCGAAATATAACATTTTTAAAATGACGAAAAACGCAATGTTGTCAATTTGTACATAAAGTTGCAAAAAATATATATTTGTATTATTTTTGAATTTCAAACAAATTTTTTTTTTTTTAACGGATCCTGAAACGTCAACCATTTTTTAAACAAAATCCGTAAAAAATAGAACAACAATTTATTTTTAATTTAAAGATATGTATGTGTTTTTTATTTTGTTAAAAATATCATGAAAAATTGAACTAATAAAAATATTGTTTTGGTAAATTTAGGTACAAATAAACAAAAGTGCATATTTCGTCATTTTTTGAAATATTCGTTGGAAAAAAAATTTTCTTGCGTTTTTCACTAAAGGACGAAAATCTACCACCTATAAAAAAATCAAAAATATTTTTTCTTGCATACATAAAAAATTTTAAATTTAAAAATTTCCAATCGACTTGACAAAAAAATTGTGTTGAATATGTTCGTAATGCCACAAAGACTTTTCTCAGTGCTATTACCAATTAATCAAATCTTAAAAATTTAGGGATCACTCAAAAACTAGAATTTAATTTTTTAATGAGGAAAATTCGATTACCTTATATTGAAAGTTAAATTCAGCTCAAGGCTTATGTAGAAGGCAATGTAACCTAGAAAAATTCACCGGGAAAAATCAGTTCGAATGCTAGCGCATCAAATAGTTACCAAGGGAAGAGGGGTGGGGTCAATTTTTTTCTCCAGGAAGCTCAAATCCATATTTGAGGGGAAAAGTCCCTCGGGATCTTAAACACTTTCGATGAATATTATTAAATTATTAAAAGATCGTACTTTCAGCTTCCAGAAAAGAAGGCAAGAGAAACTATGTTAACAGCGCCACCTGATGTCACGATCGATTACTATTATCGATTTAAATCGACTTCTGGCGCCATATTCAAAACAGAAAAATCATTCAAACAGACATAGGAGTAATAATTGTTACTAAGTTATAATAAATTATTGCAGTAACTTCGATTTTTTTTGCAAAACGGTCATTTATCCAAAGGATGAGAGTAAAATATTCAACGAATCTTCCCAACAGATAGAATTTATTTGCACTGCGTGGATTATGACGGAATTTGCTAAATGTTATTTTTCAATTTTTCCTGGCATTATTTTACATTCGATGTATTTTTCCTTTTTTTTTTATCAAAATATAGTTCTTGATAAGATTCCTTTGTTTTGGTTTTTAACATTTCATCATAACTTAGTAAAAATTATTACTCCTATGTCTGCTTAAAAATAATTTTTCTATTTTGAATGTGACGCCAGAGGTCCATTTAAATTGATTTTAGTGATCAATCGTGATACCAGGCGGCGCTGTTAACACAGTTTCTGTTTACTTTTTTCTGGAAGTTAATAATGGAATATTTTTTAAATTTTTTAATATTTATCGCAAGTGTTGGCCATCCCTGAGGACTTCCCTCCTTAAATATGGATTTGATTTTTATAGAGGGAAAAAAATTGCCCCCCGATAACCTTTCGATGCGCTAGCATTCGAAACTGATTTTTCCAGGTGAGTTTTTCTAGGTTACATTGGCTCGTACATGAGCCTTAAGATAAGTTATTTTTGTATCTTGAATGTAATGAAATCTTAATTGGAATACTACTTTTTGATTCTGCAAATTAAAGCTGTGACATAATGTGGTTAATAACAATTTCGTTGATTGCTGCGAGTTTTGTTTGGGAAACTAATGGAGGACCCATGGATAAAATGGCAGTTACAGTGAAAGATAGAACACTTTTTATCAGAAGTTTACCTGGTTATCCAGGTGGAAGAAGCAATTTGTATGAAGTTTACATGGAGCCTTATCTTTTCGTACGTATTAGAATTATTTTAAACCACTTATTATAATTATTACAAGTTTTAGAAGAACAAAAAAAAATCTGCTTCAGCCCGGATTTGAACCGGGAACGCCACGTTCCATGAGTTAAACGTTAACCAGTTAAGCCACCAATACCTCAACAGATCCTTCCTTGTTTTTTATAGCTACATTCTTACAGGGGAATGCTTCTCGTGTTTCTTTACTACGACAGATGTACCATTCATTCTAATTAATTTTTGGCAGATGTTATAGCTATTTGAAAATATTAACCTATGAGTTTTTAAATTTTCAATTGATGCAAATTTCGATGATAAAATAATTACTTCGAAAAAATTATTATTGAAGTACAAAAAAAATCTGCCTCAGCCCGGATTTGAACCGGGAACGACACTGTCCATAAGTGGAGCGTTAACCAATTAAGTCGCCGAAACCCCAGCAGATCCTGTCTTGTGATTGCGAATGTTTTTTTTAATATTCGGAAAGGATTCTGTTCTCAACAGTTTGCTACCAAAATATATAATTTAAAAACTTTTTCAAACTTGTAAAAAGAAAAGAAAAAAATAAAATAATGGGTACAGGTAAATTTTTTTTCAATAATTCAGGTTATATTTTGTCATTTTTGCAAAATTAAAAAAAAATAAGAAAAGCTTCGAATTATTTTAAAAATATTTCAAAGTTTTAGCAGTTTAAAAAAAACTCAATGTCAATTAAAAATTTGAAAATATTAACAAATTTTTTTAATGTAGATTTTTTAAGATTTTGAAATAGAATTTTGAAACTTTTTAAGGATTTTGAAAGTTTAAATGTGATAAAACTTTTTCTTAAGACTTCAGGAAAAATTAAAATTGATTCCTTATTTAAACCAATTAATGTTAAGAAAATATTTATTTTTTCTGCATTATTTTGTGCTTCACAAATTAAGTAAATTAAAATTTTAAAATAATTAATTTGTTTAATGATAAAAATTGTCTCTGAATGATTTTAACTCTAGTGATAAAAGAAAGATTTTTCACTTTAATTATATTTCTGAGGATTTTGAAGGTTTTAAGAAAATCAAATTCTTTTTTAAGATTCCAGAAAAAATTTAAATTAATTTTCATACATATGAATATAAAGAATATATTTTAGAGGATTTAAAATTGTTTTCTAAAATTTTGGAAAAAAATCAAAGATTTCAAAGCAAAATTTCAGAAATAATTCGAATAAGTTAAAAAGATATTTCGAAGTCTCTAAAATAATTTTGTGAAAGAAAAATTTTTAAAAAGAATATTTGATATGATTATAAATATTACGAAAGATTTGCAAAATTGTCAATAAATAATTTTGAAGATTTCAAACAATTTATTATATATATAATCTGAGTCTGTTAAAAAAATATTTAGAATTTTTGTAATTTTAAAACGATTGGAAATATTTTAAAACTTTAAAAGATTTCTGAAAATTTATAAAATATTTCTAAATTTTTGCTCAACATCAAAAGGTCCTCTGTAACTTTAAAATTACTCAAACTTTTTCTAAAATTCTATAAAATTTTGTGAAATAAAAAAAATTTTCTTAGAAATTTTCTTGATACTTTCAGACATTTCTAAAATTTTAAAACCTTCTTGAATTTTTTTGAAAAACCTAGAAAAATTGTATTTATATAATCTTAAACCAAATAAACAAACAAAATAAAAAAATTAGAAGTCACTTGAATCTTTTTGTGTGTGGAAAATTATTTTTTGCTTTAAATGATAATTTGCCTGAACATTTTTTTTATTCTGTACTCAAAAATATTTTTTGTTTGAAAAGTCAACAATTTCGTTTCAAATTCGTCTTTTTAGTTGAAATTAAATTAAAAATTAAAAATTAAATTAAACTTTTTTGTTAAGAATTCAACAATTTTGATGAAAATTCGTCTTCCTCGGATGAACTCAACTGTTTTTGATTTGAAGTTGAAATGAAAAATTCAAAAGTCATTTTTTTGGATAAAAATTCATTTTAGTAAAAACTTCGTCTTGTTGAGTGAAAAAATTCATATATTTGGTTGAGAATTCAACTATGCAGTCGAAAATCATTCTTTTCTTTAAAATTTATATTTAAATGAAAATTTAGGTAAATATTAAACTTTTTTGGTTAATGATTCAACTATTGCGATAAAAATTTGTTTTCTTGAGATAAATTCAATTGTTCTTTTAAATTGAAATATTTTTGGGTTGAAATATCAAATCTAAAATTTTTTTTTGTAAATTTCTTTTTTTTAGTTTTAAATACAACTACTTGGTTAATAGTTAAGCTCACTTATTTAAAAAAAATTTTTTGTTGAAGACTCATCATTTTAGTTGAAAATTTGTCTTTTTTGGCAGCAAATTAATCTTCTTGATAGGAAATTCATAAATTTGGTTAAAAACTCAATTATTTGATTGACAATTAACGTTTTTGCAGAGAAATCATTTGCAAAAAAATTTTTTTTTAATTTTTATTTAAAATAATTACTTTTGCTAATGTGTCTTACTTAAACTTACTTTTTCTACTTATAGCTTCATCCCGAATTTTCTTACATTGCCTTTCTTACTTTCTTCATTTCCTGGACGAGATAGAATTGAAAAAATTAATTATTATTTTGAAAAAATTATTAAAAGCTAAAATTAATTTTTTTACCCTGCTTCCATTCTCTAGAGTTCAGTTTTTGGTCAACTTTACAACTTAATTAATAATTCGAGTCTAGAAAAAAAATTAATTTCTTGACTTTCGCAAAATATTATTATCAATCATAAATCATGAAAAAAAAATCATGAACCAGTGAGAAATATTATTCGTGAAATATGAAAGAAAGTTATATAAATAAAAATATCGAAAAAAGGCAAAAAAAAAAGGAAATTAAACTTTCTTGAAGAGACTGTGAATATAAGCAGTTTCTGAAACATTGTATTTTCTCGATTGTTTATTAAGCTCATTGTTTATTTGACATATTTAATTCGGTAGGAGAAATGACCTCATTGAATAAAAACCTGTTTTGATAAAAAATTCATCTGATCAATGAAACTGATGATTTATATAATAAGATGTGACTAAGATACAGGAGCTGGTATTCTGATGACTTGTTGAACTTGTCTTCAATAACAACAAAAAGCTATCATTTTCTTTGACATAAATGTACTTGAATACATTTTTCATATTAATATATAAAGAAAATTCATTTCTCATATGATGAAACAATAATTATTTTTATTTTTTACTATTTTTTTCCAACATATCTTATTTATAATTTCAAAATATTATAGTATTCTCAAAAAAAAAATAATAAAAGTAATCTCTTTATTATTCTAGAGAAGATTTAAACAAATTTTTAAAAATTCCAGACATGTGAAATAAAAATTTCTATACAAAGTTATTTTTTAATTAAAGTAGTGAACTTTTAACCAAGTAGTTTAATTTTCAGCCAAAAAGGATCACTTCCTAATAAAAATGCAATAGTTGGTATTCCATTCCAAAAAATTTTAATTGGATATCAAATCCAGTGAAATAAATCAAAAAAATATTATTTAAATAATAAAATTGTTGAATCCATAACCAAAACAGAATAATTTTTTACCATAAAGGTCAGCTTTTAACTAAAATGATGAATTTTTAACCAAAACAGTGAATTTTTGATAATGTAGTCCAACGAAAAATTAAGTAATTGAATTTTCAACCAAAAAAGCTAACTTCTCTATAAAGAATGTAATAGTTGATATTTCAACTGAAAAAATTTTATTCTAAGTGCAAAAATTGAAATTGTCTAAAAAAGGTGAATTTTTGGGTCGGCTGGAAAATCCCGAAAAATAAAACTCCCGATACTGTAAAATTCCCGAACAATAAAGAGACGACTGAAAAAAAAACCTAAAAAATAAAATTTGTAACATTGTACAATTCACAACTAATAAAATTTCCGAAATATGAAATTCCCCAATAATAAAATTTTCAAATTGGAAAGCTCCCGAATAATGAAGGGACGATTGAAGAATCCCAAAAAATAAAATTTCCGAAAATCCTCGAATTGAGGAATTTCCTAATAATAAAATTTTCGAATAGTAACTTTCCCAAATTGTAATATTCTAAAATAATCAATGGGCGACTAAAACATCCCGTAAAATAAAATTCCTTACACTGTGAAATTCCCGAATGGTAAAATTCACGAATAATAAAATTCTCGAACTGGAAAATCACCGAATAATAAAGAGACGACTGAAAAATCTCGAAAAATAAAACTCCCGGCACTGTAAATTTTCTAAATAAAAAAATTCTTGAATAATAAAATTTCCGAATGACGAAATTTCTGAAAAGTAAAATTTCCGAAGGTTAAAATTCCCGAACAATATAATTCCTTACAGTTTATATTACCAAATTCTAACATTTCTGACAGAAAATTGCTGAATTACAAAATATCCGAACTAGGAAATTCCCCAATACAAACAATTCAAATTTTAGTTTTTATAATTCTAATAATTTTATAAATACAAAGAATTCAAATTTGCAAAATTTTCTGTCGAGAACTTTTCAATTCAATAATATTTTTAAACTGATAGGGAATTTTTCTATTTGAGAATTTTATTATTCGGCAATCTTATATCCGGGAATTTTAATAATCGGAAAATTTATTATTCGTAAATTTTATTATTTGAGAATTACACAAGGTCGAAAATTCTATTTTTTGGTATTTTTTAGTCGTACCTTTATTACTAGGGAATTTCACAACTCTAAAATTTTATTATTTGAGAATGATTCAATTCGGAACTTTCATTAGTCGGAAATTTGATTATTCGGTAATTTCATTATTCAGAATTTTTTTTATATGGGAATTTTATTCTTTTGGGAATCACCTATTCGGAAAGTTTATTATTTTCGAATTTCATTATTGGAGAATTTTATTATTCGGAAATTTTATTATTTAGGAATTTTAAAGTGCCGTGAATTTTATTTTTCCGGAATGCTTAGTTGTCCCTTTATTATTCGGGAATTTCCCAGTTTGGAAATTTTATGGAAAATTTTATTATTCGGGAATTTCACAATTCGGGAGATTATTCAGGAGTTTTATTATTTAGGAATTTTATTTTTTTGGAATATTATTATTTGGGAATTGGACTATCAAGGAATTTGAATATTTGGGAATTTTGCAGTGTCGGAAATTTTATTTTTCGGAATTTTCTAGTCGTTCCTTTATTATTCAGGAAAACACCTCTTATTTTGTAATTTTATCATACGAGAATCTTATTATTCGGGAAGTTTTAAATTTGGGACTTTAATCATCCGAAAATTTTATTTTTATGGAATTTTGTAGTGTCGGGAATTTTATCTTTCGGGAATTACGGAGTGTCGGGAATTCTTTTTTTGGAGATTTTCGCAGTGTCAGGAATTTTATTTTTCGGGAATTTTATTATTTGGAAAATTTAAATTCGGGACTTTTATTATTCGAAAATTTTATTATTCGGGAATTTTATTATTCGTGAATGTTATTATCAAGAAATTTTCCAATTTTAGATTT
>JAUELO010000318.1:4510119-4524975 GCA_032357855.1 Amphibolips quercusostensackenii
CGAGAACATGAAATCTAGGAGTATCGTAAACCGGGGGTTCTTACATCGGGAATTAAGTGTATTTGAATTGTGAACCAAATAGTTGAATTTTCACGACAAAAATACTAATTTTACAAAAAGAAAGATGAATTTTTGTCAATTTATTCAACAAATTTTATTCAACAAAGATGATTTTCTAACAAAATATTTGAATTTTCAACTAAAAAATATTCATTTTCAATCAAAAATAAAATCAATAAATTGTATGCTTAAAAAAATAATTTTCAACAAAAAAACAATGAATTTTTAATCGGCTTAATTTAACTAAAAAAAAACGAATTTTTAACAAAATAGTTGAATCCTCAACCAAAAATATAAATTTTTAACAAAATACATCAATTAATTTTAAAAAATGGATTAGCTACATTTTAAGATAAAAATACAATTTTTAGGAAAAAAACTAATTTCCAACAAAATAGTTAAATTTTCAATTAAATTATTTAATTATTAACCAAATAGTTTAATTTTTTACCAGGTAGTTGGGCTTTAAAGTAAAATGAATTTTTGACAAAAAAAATTAATTTATGACCAAGTAGTTGCATTTTTAAACGAAAAGAATGAATTTTTAACCAGGAAGAATAATTTTCTACCAAAAAAGACGAATTTTTAACAAAGTGCATGAATTTTCAACCGCACAAGATCAATTTTAAATTTTAAATACTAATTTTCAATAAAAATGGGATATTTAAAATTTTCAGCAAAAAAGTTATTTTTCAACTAAAAAAGGAAATAATTTTCAACTTCAAAGTCAACGGTTTTCTAAAATATTTCAATTTCCAGGTTGACAAATAAACTCCTTTGTTTAAAATTTATTTATTTTTTTTTAAGATTCATCTTTTTGTTGAAAATTTATCGATTGTGTTAAAAGTTTCTTCTATTTTGGTACAAAATTAATTTTTTTTACTGAAAATTCAACTGTTTGGTTGAAAATTTATCTGTTTAGTTGAAAATTCAGCTTCTTGATTTAAAATCAATCCACTTTATTAAAAATACGTCTTTTTTGTAGAAAATTTTTCTTCTGCCTTAAATATTTATTTTTATACAGAAAATTACACTTTTTCATTCTTAGTAGAAAATAGATATTTTCCATTTAAAAATCTAACTATTTTTCCAAAATTCATCTTTCTCACTATTATCTTTTCTCACTATTACATTTTTTGTTAGAATTTTTTTTTGTTTTATTATCTAAAAATTATTTTTTTAAATGTTAATTAGCCTAATTTGTTAAGAATTCTTTGTTTTAGTTGAAAATTCATCATTCAAATATTAAATATTCAAATAAATAATTGAAAATATGAAGATTGAGAGTTTAAAACTTGACTCTTGTTTTTCAAAATCATCAAAATTTAAGAATTTTTATTCAGATAATTCATTTTCCAATTCATTAATATAATAATAAAAATGATTATATAAATGACTTTTTAATTTTAATTTGAATACTTGTCTTTTAAATTATGGAGTTTTGAAATTTTTAAAATTTTGAAGATTAAGATTTGACAACCTGATTTTTTATTCACAAAATTATAAAAATTAATTAATTATAATTTATAAATCTTCAAAATTTTGTTTTCGAAAAGTTCGAAATTAAAAATTTTTTGACTGAAAATTTACAATTTAAAGTTATGTGAATTTTAAGTTTGTCATTTTTTATGAGTTTCATACAAAATTTCTTTAATTTGTTAAATTTAGAACTAAAAACTTTAGTTTTGATTTCTAAAATCATCATAATATAAGAAGTTGTATTTATCTTTAGATTTTAAGAGATTACAGATTTGTATAATTTTGAATATTTATGATTAAAAACTTGAATTATGATCTTTAACATTATCCAAATTAAACAATTTTTATTTTAAAAACAAAAATTGACAATTTTTTAGCCTTGAAAATTTGTGATTCAAAATTATGTGAATTTTAAGTTTTACAATAAACAAATTTGAAATTTTAATGATTTGCATTTAAAATTTCTTTAATTTGTAAAATTTAGAACTGAAAACTTGAATTATGATCTTCATCATTATACAAATTTAACCATTTTTATTTTAAGAACTAAAATTGACGATTTTTCAGCTTTGAAATTTTGCAATTCCAAATTATGTAAATTTTCCGTTTGACAACTTCAAAATTTGTAATTTTTATGCTTTTTATTCAAAATTTCTCCAATTTATTAAATTTAGAACTGAAAACTTGACTTTTGATTTCTGAAATCATCAAAATATAAAAATTTTTATTTATATTTAGAATTCAAGAGATTCCAAAGTTTAATTTGAAAGATTCAGAATTGCAAACTTGAATTTTCAATTTCAAAATTATCCAAATTGAAGAATTTCTATTTAAACAACTTTAAAATTGAAGATATTTTAACTTTGAAAATTTTTATTCAAACAATTTTAAAATTGAAGATTTTTCAAGTCTGGAAATCAAAAATTCAAAATTATGTTAATTTTTAGTCTTACAACATAAAAATTTGTAATTTTAATGATTTACATTCGAAACTTCTGCATTTTGGAAGATTTAATATTGAAAACTTGAATTTAAATTTTTAAAATTATCCGAATTTAAAAATTTGTATCTATATATTTTTTACATTAAAAAGTTTATGTTTTTCAATCTTCGAAATTAAACTTTTTGAGAAAATGTTAAAAATTACACACAAAAAAATCTTCAAAAAAGGAATAATTTGCTATTATATATTTTTAAAATTAAAGAATTTTCAATGGTAACTCTTGGAAATTGTTAAACTTTATAAACTAGTAATTTTTTTGATACTGAGGAGTTTTCGATTTTTTTATTTACAATAAAAAATTAGAGAATTTTATAATTTAGAAATTTTATTATAACGAAATTTTATTGTTCTGGTATTTTATTATTTGGGAATTTTATTGCTTGGTAATTTTATTGTTCGGGAATTTTATAGTTCGGAAATTTTTCAATTCTGGAATTTTATTATGAGGGAATTTTGTAATTTGTGAATTTTACTAATCAAGAATTTTCAATTCAGAAATTTTATTATTCCGAAATTTAAATGTTTGAGAATTTTATTCTTTGCGAATTTTTTATAATTTCTGAATATAAATATTGCGGAATTTTTTTAATCGGAAATGCCATTATTCCAAAATTTTATTTTTCGGAAATTTCATTGCTCTGGAATTGTAATCTTCTAGAATTTTATTGTTCCGAAATTTTCCATTTCGGGAATCTTATTATAAGGGAAGTGTACAGTTTGTGAATTTTACCATTATAGAATTTTCTAATTCGTAAATTTTATAATTTCAAAATTTTATTGTTAGGGAATTTTATTATTGTGTAATTTTCCAATTCAGGGATTTTTAAATCAGGTAATTTTGTTATTGCGAAATTCTATTTTTTGGGAATCTTATTATACGGGAATTTCCCAGTTCGGGAGTTTAATAATTCGTGAATTTCACTATTCGGAAAGTTTTTAATTTAGAAATTTTATTATTTCGAAATTTTATTGTTCGGGAATTTTATCATTTGGGAATTTAACGATTCCGGAATATTATTGTAAGGGAATTTCATAATTTGTGAATATTACTATTCGGGAATTTTTTAATTCGAACATTTTATTACCCCGAAATTTTACTGGTCGGGAATTTTATTGTTCTAGAATTTTATTGTTTGGGGATCTTATTAATTGGGAATTTTCTAATTCGGGAGTTTTTTATAAGAGAATTTAATAATTTGTATATTTTACTCTTGGAAAATTTTTCAATGAGGGAATTTTACTATTCCGAAATTGTATTTTTAGGGAATTTTATTGTTATGGAATTTTATTATTTGGTTATTTTATGACCCGTAAATTTTATCGTAAGGAAAATTCATAACTCATGAATTTTACTATTCAGGAACTTTTTAATTCAGAAATTTTATTGTTCGGGAATTTCATTATTCAAGTATTTTTTAATCCAGAAATTTCATTATTCCGAAATGCTATTATTCGGGAAATGTATTGTTTTGTAACTGTATTGTTCGTGAATTTTATTCTTCGGGAATTCCTTAATTCGCGAATTTTTCAATCAGGTAATTTTATCATTCCGAAATTTCATTGTTCGGGAATTTTATTGTTCAGGAAATTTATTATTCAGGAATTTTTGAATTCAGGAATTTTCAAATCTGGTAATTTTATTATTCCAAAATTTTATTATTAGGGAATTTTATTGTTTAGGAATTTTATTATTCAGGAATTTTCCAATTCAGGAATTTTTAAATCAGGTAATTTTATTATTCTAAAAATATTATTGTTTCGGAAGTTTATTGTTTAGGAATTGTATTATTCGGGAATTTCCTGATTCGGGAATTTGTATATCAGGTAATTTTATTATTCCAAAATTTTATAGTTCGGAAATTTTATTGTTCAGGAATTTTATTATTCGGAAATCTTCCAATTCAGGAATTTTTAAATTAGGTAATTTTATTATTCCAAAATTTTATTGTTCAGGAATTTTATTGTTCAGGAATTTTATTATTAAGGAAATTTCCAATTTGGGAATTTTTAAATCACGTAATTTTATTATTCCGAAATTTTATTGTTAGGGAATTTTATTGTTCAGGAATTTTAACATTCGCGAATTTTCCGATTCCGGAATTTTGTTGTAAGGGAATTTTATGATTTGTGAATTTTACTATTCAAAAATTTTGTCATTCGGAAATTATATTATTTCTAAATTTTATTGTTCGTGAATTTTATAATTCCGAAATTTTTTTATTCGAGAATTTTATCATTCGTGAATTTTCCAATCTGTTAATTTTATTATTCCAAAATTTTATTGTTAGGGAATTTTATTGTTTAGAAATTTTATTATTCGAAAAATTTTCGATTCCGGAATTTCATTGTAAGGGAATTTTTTGATTTGTGAATTTTACCATTCAGAAATTGTTTTATTTAAAAATATATTTATTCCTAAATTTTACTATTCGGGAATTTTATCATTCGTGAATTTTCTAATTCGGGAATTTTATTATAAGGGAATTTTATAATACGAAAATGTTACTATTTGGAAATTTTAATTGTTTGGGAATTTTATTATTTCGAATATTAATTTTCGAAAATTTTATTGGTCGGGAATTTCATTATTCGGGAATTTTTGAACTGGGGAATTTCACAGTGTCGAAAATTTTATTTTTGGGATTTATCAGTCGTCCTACAAAAAGTTTCAAGGAATTTAAACTAGAATGAAGGGAAATAAATCACGACTAGATTCAATTGCGTCGGAATAAAAGGAAAGTAAGAATTAAATAGTACGGCTTCCATTTAAGTGGCGTCATTAAAAATGATGTCATTTTTAGAAGACGACTTGTTAGCTTCTGTATTTATAATTATGTGATGCCATCTAATGATAACCAAGTTTCAATTATCAGCGAATCTCAACTCATTTTTATTTAAATTTAACAATCTCAATTTTTTTAACAATAAACTATTATTTATAAATTTTTTCTATTAATAAAATCGACTTTATGCGAACTTTTCATATATTTTCGATGAAGAGCTTTATGGTGCAAGAGACTACAAACTTTCCATTTAAAGAAATTTTTTTTTCAAATTTTTACAAGTATTTTTTTCCAATGAAATTAAAATATTTATTTAAACTATTATTCCTTACTTTATAAAAAATCAAAATTTTTATTTATTTGTTGCAGATTTTATAATATTTCTCCTATTTCTCTTTTTTCTTTTATTAAAAATTTTATAACATATTTGAAAATTCAACAATTTTAATTAAAAATTATCCTTTTTGGATACAAATTTAACTAATTTAGAAGAAAATCCAACTGTTTAGTTGAAAATTAACTTTTTGGTTAAACATTATATTTTTCGGTTGAGATTCAATCGTTCTGTATAAATTTCTTTTTTCGATTGAAAATTTAACAATTTGGTTCGAATATTTTTTCTTTCTTAACAAAAAAATTATTTAATAATTAAATCCAACCCTTTTGTTAAAAATGCAACGGTTTAGTTAAAAATTAATCTGCGTTTGCTTGAGGGTTCAACTATTTTTTTTAAATTCGTCTTTTTTGGATTAATTTTTTTTTATTAAAATTGAAATCGTTTGGTTAAGATATCATCTCTTTGGTTCGAAATTTAACTATTTTCTTGAAAATTCCATTCTTCTGTGCCGAAAATTAATTTTTTAACTAAAAATTAAACTAATCAATTTTCGGTTGAAAATTTAACAACCGCGTTGACTTTTTTTTAATTTAATTATTTTTTATCATAAATAAAAAATTTTTGATAAAAATGGCAACTATGATATTAATTATTGAAAATTCATATTTTTCGATTGAAAATTCAAGTGCTTCATAAACTATTTTTTTTTATAATATTTTTCTGGTTTAAAATTTACAATTTTAGTTAAAAATCCATCACTTTGTTCAAAAAGTCGCGTATTTTTTTAACTTGTTTTTTTACTTAAAATTAACTTTTTGTTGAATTTTTTTTTGTTCTATAGTAATCTTTTTTGTTTGGTTAAAAATTCAACTACTCTGTTGAAATTAGAACTGCTTTCTCAAAAATTAATTTCATTGGTTGCAAATATAAATTGTTTGTTAAACATTTGTTTTTTTTTAAATGAGTATTTTTAATTGAAAATCTAACTATTCACTTTTTGGATGAAAATGGATTTTTTTTAAATTCTTCTTTTTTTGTGGAATTTAACTTAATCATTTAACTATGAATAAAACTATTTATATTTAGTTGCAAATTTGTCTTTTATTCTTAAAAACAGAGCAGCTTTGTTAATAATTGATTTTCTTAGTTGAAGATTCATCTCTTAGGTTAAAAATGTGACTATTTTGCTAGAAAGTCCTTTTTTTGGTTTAAAATTAAGTTTCTTTTCCTGAAAAAATATAAATACTCTGAATTTTGTAAAGCAATTATCTTTTTAGTTGAAAATTCAATTATTTAGTTAAAACTTTTATTATTTAAATAAAAGTTTATCTTTGGATTTGAAAATTAATCTCTTTTGGTAGAAATTTTACATTTTTTGGTTGAAAATAAATCCTTTTGGTTAAAAATTCATGTTTTTGGATAAAAATTCAGGTACTTGCTTCAGATTAAAAATACTTAGTTAAAAAATTATTTTTTTGTGTTAAAGATCATAATTTTAGTTGAAAATTAATTTATTTGGATAAAAATGTGAATATTTTGTTGATCATTCGTTTCTGTTGTAAAAATTCTTTTTTTTTTAACTGAAAATTTAACTTTTCCATTTTTGGGAGAAAATTGATATTTGTTTTTAAGCTTTTTTTTGTTTGAATTCAACTGTTTTTGATTTGTTGAAAGTTAAAATACTTTTTTGATAATTTTTTTTTTGGTAAAGATTCATACTTTTGGTTAAAAAGTAATATTTTTGGGTTGAAAATTCAACTATTTGGTTTAAAATAGAAATACTTCAATTAAATTTTTTTTTTTAGTTTGAGCTTTATTTTTTGTTTGAAAATTTAACTATTTTGCTGAAAAGTCTTTTTCTTAGAAAATTAATTGTTATGGTTAAAAATTTATGGTTTTGGTTATAAAATCATTTATTTCCTTGAAAATGCAATATATTCTGACTTGAAATGTTAAAAATTTAAAGCATTAAAAATTTAGTATATTTATTTTATTAAAAAGAATTTATTCTCCTATTTACATTGAAAATTTTCGCATTTCCCTGTTTTAAGAATGTCAATCCTGTTATCAATACAGTAAAAAAAAGATTTCTTGGTTTTTTAATGAGTGGGGGGGGGGGTATTACACGAAAAGTTTCTAGTCTGAAATCCAAAAAATTGTAGGCCCTGTATAAAAATTTAAACAAAATTAAGTGTAACTTTCCCAGAAATTTTGCCTTTCAAATAAAGGAAAGTATTAAATTGTGTAAGTCGCCCGTGGTGCACCCAAACTTGTGAGTCGCGCACAATATTCCCATGCACATGCTTCTTGGTTCCTTTTTTTAATTTCCGAAAATTTGTGGGTAAATTTAAATGCTTCAATTTAAGGAAGAATTTAACTTCTAATTCATTGTGAATAAAGTTTCATAAATTTTATTTTTGTAAATCGCTCATGGCGCACCCAAACTTGCGAGCCGAGCAAGAATTTTTCCGTGCACATTCTTCTTGTCTTTTTTTAATTTCTAAATGAAGTGTGATGAAATTCAAATGTTAAATGTCAAAGAAGAATTTAAGTTCTCATTTATTCTGAATTGAATTTCTAAAATTTTATTTTCGTAGTTCGCTCATGGCGCACCCAAACTTGCGAGACGTGCACGGTTTTCTGAATTTGAATTTGGACACTTTAGCGTGTGCTGTCCAAAATTAATTAAAGGATTTTTTTTAGTTTCCTAGAATTTGGTAGTTAAATCTGAGTATTGGGCGTTTAAGAAGAATTAAAATTTTGATTTATCTTTAACTAAATTTCCTAAATTTTGATTTCGTAAGCTGCTCATGGCACACCCGAACCTGCAATCTGCGCGCGGTGTAAATGTAGCCGCGCAGCAGGCCACACAGATTTTATCGTGGGATTCTTTTTCTTTTTTTTAATTTCCTAGAATTCCGTTGTTGAATTTAAATTTTGGACGTTAAAGAAGAATTAAAATTTGAATTTATCCTGATATAAATCTCCTGAATTTTATTATTGTAATTCGCCTATAGCGCACCCAATATTGCGAGTTACGTGCAATTAAAATATGCCCACGCATCAATCAGATTTTTTTAATTTTTAGTTCAGACATTCCAGGGTGTATTGTCCAAACTTTTCTGCTAAGTTCTTTTTTCTTAGTTATTCAAAATTTTATATTTGTATGTGAATGTTGAACGTCAGAGAAGAATTTAAATTTGTATTGACTCTGAATCATAAAATTCCTACATTTTATTTTTGTAGATCGCTCGTGGCGCACCCAGAACTGCGAGCTGCGCGCGATAAGAATATGCCCATGCAGCAATCATATTTTTTTTATTTTTTATATAGACATTTGCAAGTGTATTATCTGAATTTTATAGCTGGATTTTCTTTTAATTTACCAGAATTTTATATTTGTACATGAATGTTAGACGTCAAAGAAAAATTTTAATTTGTATTGACCCTGAATTAAATTTGCTAAATTTTATTCCCATAGGTCGCCCATGGCTTACCCGGTATTTCTATCCACGTGCGATTAGAACGTGTCCATGAAGCAATCAGATTTTTAAAATTTTTTATTTAGACATTTGAAAGTGTGTTATCTGAATTTTATTGCTAGATGTTTTTTTAATTTTCCAGAATTTCGTATTTGTATCTGAATTTGAGACGTTAGAGAAGAATTAATATTTGTATCTACCCTGAATTCAAATTCCTAAATTTTATTTTCGTAGGTTGCTTATGGCACACCCAGAATTGCGAGCCGTGCGCGATGATAGTGTGGCTGCGCAGCAGGCAGATTTTCAAATTTTAAATTCATAGCATTCAACAGAATGTTGACCAAATTTTAGTGTTGTATTTTCTTTCTTTAATTCTTTAGGATTTCGTATTTAAATATGAATGTTAAACGTCAAAATAGATTTAAAACTTTGTATTTACCCTGATTTGAAATTCATAAATTTTATCTTCGTAGGCAGCCCATGGCGCACCCAGAATTGCGGGCCGCGCACGATGAGAATGTGCCCATGCAGCAATAAGATTTTTTAATTTTTTATTTAAGACATTCAAGGATGTATTGTCCAAACTTTTTTGCTGGATTCTTTTTTCTCAATTCCCTAGAATTTCGTATTTGTATCCGAATGTTGGCCGCCACAGAAGAATTAAAATTTGTATTCACTCTGAATTTCAATTTATAAATTTTATTTTCGTAGGTTGCTCATTGCCCATCCGGACTCGCGAACCGTGCGCGATGATTTTTGAATTTTAAATTCAGAGCATTCAAGAGTGTGTTGTCCAAATTTTAGTGCTGCATTATTTTACTTTAATTCCCTAGAATTTCTTATTTAAATTTAAATATTAAACTTCAAAGAAAAATTAAATTTTTGTGTTTACCCTGAATTCAAATTCCTAAATTTCATTTTCATAGGTTGCTCATGGCACACCCAGAATTGTGAGCTGTGCGCAAGTAGAATGTGGCTGCGCAGCAGGCAGATTTCTAAATTATGAATTTAGAGCATTTAAGAGTGTGTTATTTTATCTTAAATTAAAATTTCAAGGTCGCTCATGACACACTCAAACTTAAATGCCGCGCGCGCTTTTCAAATTTGGATTGGTACATTTAGGCGAATTGTCCAAAATTGACTGCAGCATTTTTTTTATTCTTCATACTTACGTACTTGAATCTGAATCAAGAAGAATTAGAAAAGATTTTGGATTTTGATTGATTTTGTATTAAATTTCCTAAATTTTAATTTCGTAGGTTGCCCATGGCGCACCCAGCGACCCACTGCGCCACGTAGGTGACCTGGGCAACATCCAAGTAGGCGAGGACGGAGTGGCACAGGTCGATGGAACTGACCATTATTTGACCCTAATGGGAGTACGTGGAGCCATTGGAAGGGCCCTAGTAATACACGAAAAAGAAGATGATCTGGGACGTGGAAGAACCGAAGACAGTCTCAAAACCGGCTCAGCTGGTGCACGTCTTGCCTGTGGTGTGGTCGGATTTGCTTAGTATAAAAAAAGGAGAAATATAATATATATTTATAAATAAATTTGGTATTGGCGATTTGTAACCTATACGCTGTTTTTACTAGATTTGTATATTTTTTCTTGAAGATGTGCTCAAATAAATTGTAAACTAATTTTTGTATTTTTATGACTTTGATAACTTTTGTAATAAACAATGTTTACAACTTGAGTTTATATTTATTTTTCAAATAGCGTATTAAATAAAGTCTAGGACACTGATCAAACTTCACATTAGATTTTTTTGTCACTTTTATCATATTTTAAATAAAAGTTTTCTGTAATTATTAAAATTTTAATGCTAAATGAGTTTTAAGAACGAAAAAAAAATCTGCCTCGGCCTGGATTTGAACTGAGAACTATTAATGAGTGGAGCGTTAACAGCGGTGTAATTGGCTAACGCTCCACTCATAGATCGTGGTGTTCCAGGTTCAAATCCAGGCCAAGGCAGATTTTTTCTTGTTCTTTAAAAATTATTTTTCAGAAGTAATTGTTTAAATATCGGTAATTTTATTAATTAACATCTTCAAATAATAATAAATCTAATTAAAAATTTTAAAATAGGTAATATTTGAATGATTTAAATTTACTTAAAATAAATCATATTTCAAACGTATCAGGTATGAAATAGTTTTAATATCACATTTCCTAGTGAATAAACAATTTTTTAGATATAAATCAAGTTCCCAGTTTTAAAATTTTCAACATTTTGAAGTAGAATTTTTGCATTTTTAATGTTTTTCATTTGAAATAACTTTTTGTTTTGAAAGTCATTTTAAAATAATTCAATTTTAAAAGTTTATGTTTAAAAAAAAATTTATTTCGACCTGTGAAAATGACTGTAAATTTATTTTTTGATCTTTAGAAGATGTTTTTATTCAATTTTAATGTAGAATTATAATTTTTATTGTAATTATAATTTAAAATTCTAGAATTTTAAAAGCTTTGATTTTCTGTTATGTAATTTACATTAAAAATTTTTGTATTTTAATCGGTTCAAAATGAAAACTAATTTAGATTTAAATTTTAAATTTAATCCATTTTGAACGCCTTCAATAATTTAAGAATGATACAATGTTAATTTCTTCGAATTATAAATGATTTAAATGTCTGATCTGAAAATATTCTATTCTAAAAAATCTTTAAAATTTTCATATTTTTGAATATAAATCTGAATCATTTAATTTCGAGATTGCTAATTTTAAAATAAAATTATTTCATTTTAAACGCTTCAAATGGGATCTTATACAGTTTTAACTCCTTTCTGATAAAATTTTCACAATTTCCGTTTAGAATTTTTTAATTTTCGAAGCTCCCTATTTAAAATTTTTTAATTTCGAGCACTCTCATTTTTAATTATTTATTTTTAAATGTTCTGATATAGAAATTATATAATTTCAAATTCTTTTTAATTAATTTGCAATATTTTTTCAATTTTTAACTAAAATGATAAATCTTCAACAAAAAAATTAATTTTTAACAAATAAATTCAAGTCTCCATCGAATAGTAGAATTTTTTAAATAAAAAGGATTATTTCTTAACGAAAAATATAAATTTTTAATACTGACATTTCAATAACAAAAGATTTTAATTTTGAATATAAAGACAGTTTAATTTTTGAGCAAAAAAGCCGAATTTTCTACACAACAGTAAAAATATAATTGGTTACTTTGCAGTTAAAAAAATTAATTTTTAATTTTGAAAAACAATAAAAAAAATAGATCTTTGATGGAATCAATTTTTAACAAAAAAGTACAGCTTTTATCAAACTAGTTGGATTTCTATCTAAAAACGATCAATTATCAACGAAAAATAAAATAGATAAAGTTTCTGTTGGAAAAATAAATTTTTAAATAAAAAAAAATAAATTTTCAACAAAATTGTTGAATTTTGAAACAAAGAGATGGAACTTTAACTAATAAAATTAATTTTAACGAAAGTATTTCCACTATAAACCAAATATTTTAATTTTTATTTGAGCATGATTAATTTTTAACAAAATTTGCATTAGTTAAATTTTCAGTTGAAAAATTAATTTTTAAACAAAAACCTAATTATCAACGTAATTGTTATATTTTTAAACAAAGAGATGGATCTCCAACTGATAAAATATATTTTTCGCAATATTCATCTTTCAAGCAACTGGTAGAAGTTTCAACCAAGGATAATAATTTTCTACCAATTTGGAGGAATTTATAACAAAATACATTAATTTTTAACCGAGTATTTGAATTTTTATCAAAAATGATCAATTTTCAACAAAATGTGAAATAGTTAAATTTTCTGTTAAAAAAATTAATTTTCAAACAGAAAAAAAAACAAATTTTTTAAAAACTAGTTAAATTTTTAACCAATAAAATTAATATTCACCAAAGTAATTCAATTTTCAACCAAGCAAATAAATTTTAAATCAAGTATAATAATTTTCTGCCAAGATGCACGATTTTACAATAAAATATACCAATTTTCAACCAAACTGTTGAATTTTTTATTTAAAAACTATCAATTTTGAACAAAACATGAAATTGTTAAATTTTCAAACAAAAAGATTTATCTAAAACAAATAAAATTAATTTTCAACAAAGTAGTTCAACTTTCACCCAAGTGGTCGAATTTCACAGCTAGTGTAAGTTCAAATTGTTTTTCGAAAATAAAATTTAATTTAAAAACAATATTATAATACTTTATTTTTTATATTAACTAAATTTTAAGTTAATATTTGACCAACTTTATAATTTAACAATTATTACTAAAACGGGTGCGTCTATTGACGTCGCTTCCAAGTTATCTAAATTATGTGTATAATAGTATGTATGTGTGTATAGCTACTTCTTTTACTGCATTGAAACACGTAATAAAAAATGGCAAAAAAAAAACTGTATTTTTCCTATCCCTGCGAATTGGCCCTGAGACGACCTATAGCCTGAGGGGTTCGTGTAACTCGAGATTATTATCTAGCACTTCCAGAAATGAAGGCTGGTCACAAACCTGATTGACATACATAAATGCTATGTAGATATCGTTTCGTGTTTTAGTTTCAAGGTTTTTTTCAATAACGTAAATAAAATAAAATTTATTATACTATTTCATTTTTTTCAATGTAGAAAATAAATAAATAAAAAATGAATTTAAAATAAAAGGACCGACTGGAAATTCCAGAATAATAAAGTTTTACAATAGTTTATAATATTACTGAATTGGAAAATTCCCGATTAATAAATTTCCTAACGGAAAATTGCCGAATTATGAAATATCCGAACTAGAACTTGCGCGCGCGGCACCCAAGATTGAGTGCGCTTAGGACGCTCGAATTTTTGTTTTTGCGCTTAGTAATGTATTTGTCTCACGCTGCGCGTTCGGTCTTGATACTTTTCCACATTTATGCATGGACCTTTTGAAATTAAAGGTCAAATCATCAACAACTGTAATTTAGTGGTTGTGAATTCTCTTTTGGTAAAGCTCCTGAGGCTTCAACGAACACATTCTCATCGTATTTTATTTTTATTTCTACACCTTAATCTGGAACTGCTCATACGGATATTGCAAAATAAAGTAGGAATTTTATTTACCATGATTATTTAAAAAAATATTTATTGTTTTCCATTAATTTCCATTTTCAGCTATTCTGAAAAATTCATCATTTTATAAAATTTATATTATTAAAATTCATAATATGCATTTATATTGAAATAGACGTATTTTCATTGTCTTGTTTTTATACTTAAAACCACTTTAAATTTTTTTTTAAATAACATAAATAAAATACAATTTATAGTATTATTTTAACTAGCAAAAATCTAAAAAAAATAATAGTAAGTAAAGAAATAAATGAAAAGTAATGCAAAATAAAAGGGACAAATAAAAATTTTAAAAAAAATAATGAAAAGGAAAATTTTCAAATAATGAATACCTAAAATTATAAAATTGCTAAAGTATAAAAATTCCGATTTAGAAAATTCACAAATAATAACATTTCTAAAAGAAAATAGCCGATTTATGAAATATTCGTACTAGAACTTGCGCGCGCGGCAAGCAAGTTTGAGTGCGCTTAGGGCGCGCGACTTTTTATTCTCGCGCTAAGTAACGTATGTATCTCGTGCTGCGCGTTTTAGGTATTTCGTGGTTCGCACTCAATTTTCTCCAAGATGCAAACTTTTTTACGTATCTAATCTATTTTATTTAA
>JAUELO010000318.1:4528835-4540179 GCA_032357855.1 Amphibolips quercusostensackenii
GACTTTTGGTATAGCATTGGAAATGTAAATGAGATAAATAACTAATAAAAATTGGAAAGAATATAATTGGACAAAATGGTGAAAATAAAAAAAAATTGGATGAAATTAAGTGAAATTAGAGTGGATCAAATTTAGGAAAGTTTAACAGAATTTTAGCAATTTAAAAAAAATTCGGGGTGAATTGAAAAATTGAGAAGAATCATGAGGATTAATAAAAATTAATGAGAACTGAGAGTAAATTCCAAATAAATTGAAAGAAATTATTAAAAATTCAAGTAATTAAAAATATTTCACTCCTTTTGATAGGATTATAGTTTATCTCGAAAAATTAAAGCGCATTAAAGGAAATCTGATAAAATTCATATGAAATAAAGATACGTTACAGATAAATGAATTGAACAGAACACATATATCAAAATCTAAAGATATTTCATTAAATCTAAATAAATGGGAGTGAATATAATCAGGAAAAAAGAATTTGATAAAATCCACAAGAATATAATTAAAAACGCAACTATAGTGACTTAATCTTAAATAAGTAACTAAAATGTAATTGTGAAAAGAAATTATTTGAAGTGACATATTAATAGAAATTAGTGCAGGCAATATTTTTCGTATAAAAATTTAAAAAAAAACGTAACATAACAGTAAATAGTTGCTTTTAAAAAGTGCCTTACCCGCCGTTGTGGTTTACAGTTTCTACTCTGAAATTATTTACGATTGGACGGCGTTGTCCTACTGGAGTTTCCTTGACTTCATCTGGAGTCATTAGGGTAATCGCGCCGTTTTGCATGTTGATTTTTGTCCGCGCATCATGTCGAACATTAGCACTATTTGTATATATTCCAGCAAGAACACATGTACTCTCGACTACCGCAAAGATCTCACCACCGAGTGTTGATAATACAATTTGTTCTTTTGTTGGCATGTTATCAAAGCAACCCGGTCTTGTTAGTATTTTAAGTGGTGCATCCGCGGAAAAAGTGAACCTTCGAAGTTGGAATCGTCGGTTCGGATTCTTATTTGGAATTAGTCGAATAAATTCAATTTGATCAAGTGCAAATCCACATCCGTCAGAAGAAGGAAGCATGATAGTCGGAGCTCTATGACTGGCAGGAGGAGACTGGGACCTCAGACGCTTAGATGGTGCGACAGCAGTAGAAGACATGTTTGGAGGATGAGGTATGGCAGAAGGAAAAGAACTGGCATAAGGATGTTGTATGTGATAATAAGAAGATGATGAGCCGACACGAGAAACATCGAGAAAAGGGGCTCCATCAAGCCGAAATTCAAACTGAGAGTTTAAGTCTGCGAAGAAAAAAACGATTACATTTTTTTATGAAACGAATATATATAATATATAAATATATATCTAAATATATATATATAAATATACTCTAAAAGAGTACCCAGCTGATTAAAATGCTTCCTCATAAAGGAAACCATAAAATGGTGACATTTTCGAAAAATTTTAATTTCATTTGATTAAACTTTACTCAATTTAAAGATATCTAACACAATGATCTACGTAATTGTCCGGATGTATGTATGTGTGAGTGTGGGTGTATGTGTGTGCAGATGTTTCGTGGGGATGAATGTGTGGATGTCAAACTTTTTTGTAAACATGATAACTTGAAAATGGTTGCAGATAAATTGATAAAATTTGGATGTCTTATTTTCACCGCTAATATCTTGAAACTGACCAAAGGATTTCTAAAAATATTTGTTGTATTTATTCGCATCACTTTAAAATATTTTAAAAATCGATGTTTTATAGTAAAACTGTTTTTATCAACATAATTCAAAATTGATGCAATTACATAAAAGATTCCTTTCGTCGAGGTAAATAAAGTGGAAACACTTGAGGTCGAATTCACAGCTATTTTGAACTTTGATGGCCAAATTTTAAAATTTAAAAGAGTTATACTTTGAATGCTGTAACGTGCAGTTCAGTTTCAGTTACTTAAAATGAAAAAATTTTGCTTTGAAGAGTTCAATTTTTTCAACTGCAACGATTGTAAACAAATTCTGCGAATCGAAAAATGATCAACAATTATTCTTTTGATTACAACGGCAGCCCTATTATTTAACTGAAGAACAGTCAAACCGTATCATTTAAAAAGCTTTTGTTCTAAAATTTTGCTATTGAAATTGAGCGTTAAAAACTTAACCAATAAAATCAATACAAATTTTGAGAAATGTGATCAAAAATGCAATCAAATAAGCCTTCGCATGATTTATTTAGTATAACGTAATACATAAAATTGGCCTCGGAAGCAGTTGTCCTTGGCTTCGAACTTGAGGCCTGAGAATGTCGACTTTTTTAGCGCTCTCGTTTTACCTTAGTGTTGTGTAATTAAGTGAATACTTAATATCACACGACAGTAAACCTTATATCTTTCATTTAATAAAAATTTAGATTACTTTGCGTCGTTTTATAATATACTGGTATGAACGTAATACAATTATTCTAAAATGTTGAACAATTAACTATACCATTTATCGCTAAAATGGTTTTATTAGAAAGTCAATATGTGAAATTTGTATACTCTGCACAAAAGAGTGTTTACCAATCAGATTAAATTTGTACTCATTTTGGAGAAACTCAAATATGTAAGGTTTGAAAAATAATGGCAATCAGGATACAATTAAGAATGTTATAGAGATATTCTATATTCCCAAACATAGAATTTTATACAAGTATTTCTATCAAATCTGCTGATATGTAAAATGTATTGTAAAATATATACTGGTTAAAGAGATCATTAAAAGTTCTGAAATGTCAATAAAAAATTGTTTATCAATTAAAATTTTTTCCTATTAGTATTTATTTGAACTACAGCTACCTTGATTATCCGCATGTTCGTTATTCCTCCCAAAATTTGACAGAAAGTCCCTTGTTTTCGGCGGCGCACCTGAAGACATTCCTGTAAGTAGACAAAAAATTTTATGAAATTTTTAGTGCTACATATATATTTGATAAAAGTCTGGAGTGCATGGGATTTAGTAGAATTTTTATAAGAAGTTGCAGCAAAATTGTGCAAGTCTCATTGACTGAGAGAGTTCCATAAAATCATCCAAGATCCTAGAAGACAGGGCTTAATGTCAATTTTGCGCCAATAAGATTTGATAGATTTCCCAAAGAAAAAACTATTGATATATAAGTATAATATTTCTGTATAAATAGAATTTAATAAAAAATTTACAAATTAAATGATCAAATGTGCTCATAGATTCTACCAGAAGACATGACCTATTTAGAGTACAAGGGAGATGAAAAGTAGTACCTTGAGATTGCTTCTTAAAAACATTAGAAGAAAATAAATAATTAATTTCATAGACAGAATTTGAACAAAAATAATTAAACAAATCGTCTGTCTTTTAACAGCTGAAAATAACAATCTTGATAATTGACTCTAAATTATGTGAAGCATTTATAAATATTTCGTGACGCAATCTATCATACTTTATCATTTAGCTTAAATTCGTATTCATTTTAAGCAAACTTAAGTAAAGTTTGAAAAATAATAGCAAGTTGGATGAAATGCAGATTAGGACCAAAAAATTGTTATTGACGGAAAGATTAAAAAAGTTTTTAAAATAAGAGATATTTTACAGTTCATATTCACCATTAGAATTAATGATGACCACCACAGTAAACAAGAGAGTGTAAACGATCATCATTCTTTGAAATAAGAGAGAAAACTGATATATAAGCTAATAAAGAATTTGGTTAACAGTGTATCTAATCACATTTATTGCGTCTTATAAGTCTGTATTTACCTTTCATCTCCATCGCAATCTCCTGGGTTATAAGCATCAAGCCTTCATTTTTCATTCTTATGGCTCAAGTGATAAGTATTAAATAAATAACTTAATGTTCGTATCATTTGAACCTAATCTGTTCATTTTTAAATTTATCTTTCCTTTCATACCTCAAAACGTTTATTAATTTTTTTAAATTTAGTAACGTTAATGTTAAAAGTAGACCGGTGATTATTTTTTAATGAAAATAGTCGTTGAATGGATTTTTTGATGCTGCCGTCTCTCATGATTTTGTAGCTTCCTTAATGGCAAATAAAATTCAAATTTGCTGACGTAAAACTCTAATGTAATCCAAAATTGTTTGAAGATTGTAAATCCTGGTGAAATTATAATAATTTTTAATATCATCTGGATCAGAAAACAAGAAATCTGCGAATTATACAAAGCAAAAGAAAAATATATCAAATCCCTATGGAAAAATCACAAATATCTTAAATCATTCAGTGTACAATGCGTCATTCTAAAAATTTTTACTTGAAAATTTTTCATTTTACATCTACATTTCTAGGCGCACACTTTTAGTCAAAAGAATTTGAAAATGCCGTTTCGAAAATTTTAACTATAAAAAAATAATTTGAATGAAATATTTTACGAAAAAGTATTCAAGATGAACAACTTTAAATAAAAATGAATTATTTTTTTAATTGAACTGTAGTTTGAGCATTGAAAATTGTACAATAAGGAATTTTACAAGGTTAAGAATTAAACTGTTTCAATTCAAAATCCCCAGCAGTTAATTGAATGAAGTATTAGGTGCAATTACTGTTTACTTGAGCTTTTAAAAGTCGCTTGTTTAAGTGATGTAATCATTCATGTCTTACGAAAGAAGAAACATTTTTTCATCAATAAAGTTATAAAATTGCAAGAAATAATTATTTTGGCGACAGATTTTATAATTAAATTTTCTCTTACTGTCGCTTGTTAACAATTTTTTTTTAAATAGTAGAACTATAATATAAAAATTTACTTTTAAAATTGAAAATGAAAAAGTTGTAAATAATGTTTCATAGAAATAACGCGACGATATATTCAAGTTTAACCATTTTTCCAAATTCCAAACAAGCGAAAGTAAAAGAAGATTCAGCTAAGAAAAATACTATTAAAATAAACATTTATTATAAGTCTTCAAATATTTTCATCAAACATGATGTTTTAAAATTTGAAAAAACATCATCAGTTATATTATTTTGATTTTTGAAATATTATAATATATTATAATAGTAGTAGTAATAGTAATATTTTTTAAGATAATTTCAAATAGCAAGTGTTTTTTTATTTAGACTTTTTTTTAATTTTACATTTTTTTTAAATCGAATAGATAGCATAGAGGATCGTGGCTTACATGCCTTATTATACAAGTGAGTAGGATTGGGGGAAAGAAGCCTACTGAAATTACCCTCACTTCATCTTTGGTCAATGGAGTAATCCTGGCGCTTTGCATGTTTATTTTTGCCCGTAATCTAGCGCGAATGCGAGTATTGTATGTTTATATTTAAAAAGATAGTTGATACTCTCCAATATTGCAAAGGCATCACCATCGAATGTTACTACGATTTGTTTTTGGGTTGGAATGAGACCAAGGAGATTACATCCTTTGAGTAATAAAATTGGTTCATCCACAGAAAAAATGTACCTTCGAAGTTCGAATACGCGGTTCTGATTCTTATTTAGAATATGATAAATAAATTAAAGTTAGTCAAGTCCACTTCAACCTTCGTCAGAGAAAGAAAGCCTAGTAGGTGCAGCCATGCACCTAGGAGGAGATAGCCTGCCATGAGAAACTCCAGGAATAGGGGTGTTATTAGGTAAACGTTTGACTGGTGAACTTAACTCTGCAAGGAGAAATAGAGGATTAATTTTGTTTTCAATCTGTCTGTATATCGTGAACTTCTTGTGGAAAAATTCCGGTAAAAGGTGTAGGGTACTAATAGAAGATTGCCCTGAAAGATTTATTAAAAGCCGGACCAGCAATATTCAGGTAACATTATTTGTCAAGGCTCCTAAAAGAAAATTGTATGGAGTAAGAATCATAAATACGGTTTTTACCACTGAAAAAATAGTAAAACATGGTACAGCTACAACTATGGTTCCTACAATCACATAGCTATTTAAAATACATTTACTAGCATGAAACACATCAAATGCTGTTTCGCTTTAACTGCACATCATTCACAAAACTTTGGCATGACTATACTCATTCTTTATTTTATAAAAAAAAAAGATATTCTGAGGCTATGACATCGACCACGTAAAAGTGCCCAATTAAGCACATAAATCAAAATAGGATGAGCGACAAATAACGTAGCAGCGGAAGCCACAAGATAAGGAGCGATACCAGTCATAACGGGATAGGCTGCAAACAATGTTGGTGTGAAACCGGGAATATTGTAGATTCATGCGGGAGGTTCGGACAACTATACTGCTGCACTGAGAAAAAACTATCTAAGTGACTTTGCAATTTTAGTCTATTTCCTTAATTCGTTAGTATATCGTAAAAATGTGCAACAACTACCTAAAGATGCGGCATCAACCAAAAAGGATGATCCTCAAACGTTATGGTAGTGACAGTATCTGAAATCAAGTAGCTGTAGAATTTATGTCATTTTAAACTAACAGCGCAAGTTAAGTGTGTCCAAATAAAAGTTTTGGGTAATGCATCAATATCGTACGAAACTTTATACTTTTAGTTTCTTTTATCACACCAGCTTTTTCGGGCATGAAAAGGGCTTATAAGTTTTTTTTATGTACAGAATGTAATACACTTTCATATAAATATTCAGTGGAATTGCAGGAGAATAGAAAATCTTTGCTCAGCCGTGCAAAAGATGTTATGATATAGAAAACTTCTGCACCTAGTGAGAGTTTAGTTTAAGAACGTTTGTTTAAAATTACGGATGAAATGCAGTTTTCGGAAAATTGGTTCTGATTTCGGATACCTAACTTTATGCTCTTTAGGAAAAATTAAGATGTGAATTAGTCGGAATGTTGTTATAACTGTTTTTGCCTTATGCATTTGGCACTCTTTTGGATTAGAAATTGTAACCTTCATATTTACTGTGTTTCAATTATTTACAATCATAAGGAAATCTGGATCCGTACTACGTACAAATTTGATATACAAATGCAAAATCATTTTTGATTTATACAAAGTTTTGTGACAATGCTGATACCTTGAGCATTCTAAATGTTGCATACCACAACAGCCTTAGCATTACTTCTAAGATTTTACAGAAAAGACATCAAACGTTTCCCCGGCTTAAGTCCAGATTAAGTTTATTTCAATTATTTTTAATTATTAATTAAGATTAAGTCCAGTCAAACTCAAACAGAATTTGAAAAATAATATTAGTTAGAATAGAGTTTGGATTACGTCGGTGAAATTGTTATTTGCAAGAAAGCTTAAAAATTTTTTTGTTAAAGTATTGATATAATGTAGTATTATATTTACCAATAGAATTAAGGATGACAGTTATGATGAAGCCCAGAGTTTAAGCGATCCCCATTTTTTGCTATTAGGGGAAAAACTTATTAATGCTATAATGAAGAATTTATGTATTTGACTCACAGCGCTTGAATAACACTGCTTATTGGACAAGAATAATCTTCTTCATATTAGCAAATAAATGTCTGTACAGAGGTCTGGATATTATTCAGATCTTCAGATACGTAAAAAAACTTGGAATTGATGAAAATATCAAAATTACAAAAATGAGATTTTTTTCAGAGATATTTTACTGACTACAATTATTTTAACTTATTTGAAATATGTTTAGAACACTAAGTATTCAACATTTCTTATCATAGACTTTTGAGTAGTTTATTTTCATAATAATAAAAAATAAAAATCTTGCAGTGACACAAAATTTCACTAAATGCTAAAAAAAGCATTTCCATAATTCAAATTTAGAATTTTTATAGTAAAATCTTTCAGAGATTCAAAACGCTTCCATTGAAAGCAAAATTTAAATATACTTTACAATGAAATCAACTTATAATTTTTTGTAGTTGATTTTGCGCTAATCTGAAATCTACTGAGTTTATTACATTTTCCAAGTTGAAAAATTAATGATATGAAAAATATGTTCCAGCAAAAGTATTATTACACGACAATATTGCAAAGACGTCACTATCGAATTTTGATAATACACCTAGTTTTTAGGTTGGCATCGGCCTTAAGCGATGCCGTCTTTTGACAATTTTAATTGGTTTATCCGGAGGAAAACTTAATCTCCAAAGCTCAAATCGACGATTAGGATTTATTTCGGGAATAAGCCGAATGAATTCAAGTCGATTAAGTCTATATCCATGTCTGGCAGAAGAAAAACATCTGGTGGGTGAAGTTACATACATGGCAGGAGGAGACCTAGACCTGGCACAAAGAAGATACTAAGCAGGAGAAGGAGACGTGGCCGGAATGTAAGGTCTGACTGCAGAACGAAACGTGTCAGAAGAAAGTTGTCTATGAGAAGAATAAAAAGAAGGTGGAAAAGAAGAAGAAAGAATATCGTCCTTAACGAGAAATATCAGGAATACGTAAACTTGGCGTCAATTTCAAAAAATTCAAGTGAATTGAAATAATTTTTCGAAATTCGCACGAAATCACGGTAATTGAAAAATAATTTTAGTGAATAGAACCGAATGTTTTAAATGTGAATAAATTCTTTTAAATTTAGATACATGGAAGTAAATAGAGTTTGTGAATAAGAATTGAATAAAATGCATGAGACTTTAAAGTGAATTTAGAAGTCTTCAGGGTACATTTTAAATAAATTAAAAATGTAAAACAGGTTTATTGCATTCAGTAGATTTTAAAATAATTGCGGATAACTCAGTATGTGTAAAGAAGAAATTTGAACAAAAGTCAATAATATTTAGAAATCCTTAGATTTTCTGTTTTCACTTATTACAAGAATCGACTGAAGTAATATTTTCATTTAGAAAAGTAACTTTAGTGACATTATCTAAAAAGAGTGCCTGAAAAAACATTTAAGAAAAAAAAAGATAAAAAGTGACGTCAGTGACTGTGCGGTAGCCATAAGTACAGCTAGAAATCAGCGCAGGATAAATTTTTTGCATATATAAACTAAAATTAAACGAAAACGTAATGAAACGGTAGATAATTTTTTTTCAAGAGTATTTGTCTCACCACTGTAGTTTACATTCTTCAATCTCAAATTATATAAGTTGGGGCGAAGAGGTCCCACTAGAGCTGCCTCAGAGGTGATTTTTGTTTCTTATTGAATTTTTTCAAAAGTTGTTTATTTTATTTTTTTAAATTAAAAAAGAAACGCATGAGTGTAAAACGCAATCGCGTTCAATTGAAAATGTATGAATTTCTTTGGGATCAATATTTAATCTACAAAATTGTACGACAAAAAAATTAATAATTGTAAGCTCTTATTTTTTAAATAAAGATATTTGACGTTTTAGACAGGTAACCTTTTTGTCCTCTGATATCAAGCAAAACAAACTTTTTGTGCTAGAGGTCTAAATTCTAAAAAAATTAAAACTATTTTTAAAATTTATTCATTAACTTGAAATATCTATTTTTTTACATAATAATTAAAACAAAAAGTTTATGCACGCGACGAATCTTGTATTTTCAGCATTGCGATAAGCTGACCGTAAGTTTTCGAAACGAAGATTTTACTGGTTAATATATACAGATTCTCGCACAAATTCTTAACAAAAATCAAAGCAGAAACCAAGCTCATTTTATACAAAATTTAAAAATTCTGATGCTTACGATTTGATGAACAGTCCCCATTGAATAAGATATGATAGAATTTCATATCTGAGTTTAATTATTGTTATAAACTACAATCATTCTTCATTAATAATAAATTATTCTTTCTATAAAACTCTCTAATTTTTCTGTAATAGATGTTTCAGCGTGAAGTTTCTAACCTTCTTAAAACTACCTATTAAATAATTTTAGAAAAATTTGGAATTTAGAATTTAAAATTCTGTATGATTCCTAACATAAAAAATCAACCCTTAAACTTTAGAAGTTGATTCGGATTCAGTTGCTCATGCGCTAAAGTGATGATACTTTTTCCGGACCTTATGTCACAGAAAAGTTATTTAAGGCAAATTATTATGAACCTATAATAATTGTTTAAAAAAGTAATTTTGTGAGAAAACATAACAGAACTTGTTTTTATTTGTTTTCGAACAAGACTGTCTGTGGCATTGGCAATAGATTGGAGCTTTGGAAACCATAATACATCAAGTTTTTATTATTATTTGTAATCACAAGTTACTCGTTATATTTCCAAATAGGTTTTATATACAAACATTTTTTTTAATTGGTCAGATGACGTGAAGAAGTGTTATTGACATGCTGTACTCTAAAATTAGTCCAGATTGGAAAGACCCGACCTACTCGAACTTCTCCTATTTCTTCTGTGGTCAATGGGGTAATCATACCGCTTTGCATGTTTATTTTTATTCGTCCATAAGCGTAATAGCGATAATCATATGTATATATTCCAGCAAGAGTGGCCATACTCTCTAATATTGCAAACACGTCACCATCAAATGTTGATAATACAATATGTTCTTGCGTTGGTATGCTTCCATAGCGATTCTTTCCTTCAAGCAATAAAATTGATTTATCCACAGGAAAAATGTATCTTCGTAGTTCGAATATTAGGTTTGAATCCTTTTTTGATATAAGCCTAATAAATTGAAGTTGGTCAAGTCCATATCCAGATCCATCAGAAGAAGGAAGCCTGGTTGGTGGAGCCATGCACCTGGCAAGAGGAGACATGGCAGGAAGAGATCTGTTAGGAGAATGTAGTTTGTCAGAAAAAGAACAAGATGGGCCGCAGCGAGGAAGATCATGAAAAGAAAATTTATTAAATAGGCTTATGCTTAGAAAAGGGCTTGTTCATCACTAATACTTGGTATAGGTATATAATTCTGCTTGTATGTTACACCTAATGCAAAGACAATAGATACATTATGATTGACTGTGTTATTGGAGATGATGAAACCAAAAATTTTCCACTGATATCAGTTGATTTGGAGTGAATTCAGGAAAATTTAAAAGACTTAAATAAAACCCATAAAAATTGGAAAGGATTTAAAAAAAACTGATTTGAAGTAACGCTAGTAGCTGAGCGGCAGTCATAAATACCGGCAGAAATAAGCGCAGGCTCTATTTTTCGTATATAAAAACTAAAAAATTAAATAAAAATTATGACATAACAATAGCTTCTTACAAAAAGCGACTTACCCATCATTGTGGCTTATATGCTCTACTCTGAAATGATTTGAGATTGAACGAAGGGGTCCTACTGGAACTTCTTTAATTTCATCTGGAGTCAACAAGGTAATCGTGCCACTTTCCATGTTAATTTTTGCCCGTGCCTTATGCTGAACGCGATTATTACGTCTATATATTCCAGCAAGAATATAACTACTTTCCAGTACTGCATAGACATCACCACTAAATGTTGATAATACAATTTGTTCACGAATTGGCATAGGACCAAAGCGACCTAGTCCTATAAGT
>JAUELO010000318.1:4577513-4589198 GCA_032357855.1 Amphibolips quercusostensackenii
TTTAAGAATCCAAAAAATTGAATCCTGTTAACACTAAGAAAATGATGAACATTGTAAATAATGTGAAATTAAAGATTGTTGTACAAAGAAATACTAGATACAGTACAATGATTCGCTTCAAGTACGTGTGAGCCATTAAATTGACAACTCCGTAGAAAGAGACAACTACTTATGCTATGTATCTTTCGAACGGTGATAGCCTGAACCCTATTTTTTTTCTAAATTTCTTAGGCATTTTTTGTGAAATTACTTTTTTTCGTGTGTTTTCTTAGTTTTTCTAGATTGTCTTAGCAACCGTATAAGATATAACCGAAACAAGCCCGCCGTTTAATTTGTCATTATAAAATGCATCAAAATCATACATTGATTTTTATTTAAAAAATGTTTTACAATATTCTATCTCCTGATTTGTAATTCTTAAAAAAAGATTTAAATCAGAAAAATTTTGAAAACCTGACGTGATGCAGCAAAACGAAGGCCAGATTCAGATTCAGCACAAAAAACTACTCTGAAAATGACCCGCGGAACACTTTGAATCCGGGTGTTGGGTGACGTACGAAAACACTTTGAATCCGGGTGTTAGGTGACGTACGGGATATAAGTTGAGGGTATTAAATTCACCACCCGGGGTATTTCCGGGTGTCGACCCCGACATATGCTTCTGCCGGCCCTGCATAGGTTACATTTTGTTGACCATTATGATACTTTTTAAACCCAGGTATAACTGGTCAAAATAATGCCTACATTTTTAGTTAAAAATCGTGCAATAAAGTCATGAACTCTTTTTGACTTGTGTGGCTTTCCTATAAATTGTAAGTATTTATACGCTTTTCATTTAAGTGCCAAAGGAATAATGAATTTGCAAGAATAATACAATTTATAATTATTATTAGCATAATCCGCTACATCAGATACTGGAGCAGTGTTGCCGAATTTTGTATCCCTACTCATTCGGATTATGTACAGAAGTGGACTTTGAAGTACAGAATAGAATGGAGCGAACAATTCCTTATTTGAATTCTCCTTAATTTGACTGGCATTTTTTTAACCAGCTATTTCTAAATAAATTTTCTTTATTATCACCATGGTCACACTCGCAATTTGAATCATTTTAGCTGTCGTGTATTTAGTTAAAAAGTGATATAGATTGGTAAGAAAATGAGCAGTAAAGAATTGAAATTCTTATGATCCATGGAACTCAAATATTTGAGAAAAAGTGGTGAGTAGAATTACTAAAATATCGGAAGCACCAGTAGTAAGTAAGAAACAATGGTAAGAAGCGACTACGCAAAAATTTACACCACACCCACGTCCGGGAGGCAGGAGGGTGGTAACTTTGAAATTTCAAATAGGAACTCATTTTTTTGATTGCAGAATTAGATTCTTGATTGAAAAATACGTAAATTCTATCCAGAATTTTTCTTTAAATTTTAAAAATTAGTCGCTGCTTCTCTGAGCACTGTACTTACATATAAAGTCAACGTACTCTTTGCTTTTTAAAAAATGTATGCATCTAGGTCATTCAAATCCACTGTGCACCGAAACGACAGTTTATACTGAGATCATTAGGCAACAAAATCTAGGCTGAGCTTCTCGAGACTCATCCAGTACTATTTTTCAAAGTATACATTTTCTGCAATTTATAATCAATCAATCCGTAAACTTTCAAAAATCCTCCCATAATTATATGCTACAACCTTTTTGCTGTGAGTTGTTTCAAATCTGAAGTTCCCTGGGTACCTTTTGTCGTCAAAAATAGGAAAACGTGGTTACCTACCGGCCCTAACTTGGGAAAATATATAATAAAGCAAAAGTTGATTTCAATTTTTTTATTATTTTTATGAGTTATTCTATATAATAATGTATTTAAAAAAGTAATTTTGCAAATTTGAAGTGTATTACGGTTCTCAAAGCTTCAATCTATTGCGCGTTCGCAAGCGTTGTTTTCTCGGAAATCGATTAAAAATAGTTTTTAAGAAAAAGGTATTTCAAACTTTTTTAGTACTTTAGTTCTACTTTAGGAGGAACTTATGAAACATAAATGTCACGAGCTTTTGTAACACAGGTTCACACAGTTTTGGACAAGAGCAGACAAAATGGTTTTTTAAAGTACTTTTTGACACTGATTACGAATCCGAAGTCCGTTTCCCGCTTTCATGTAAGGTTTCTGAGATAAATGATTCAGCAATTTTATCAATTTTCAGCAATTTTCGACCATGAATTGCTATTTCATTTAGATAAATAACAAAAATTAAAAATTAAGTGCAGTAAAACTAACATATTTGTTTTGATTTAAACACGTTTAACGTATCACAGACGAACAATAATCGCTAGGCATTTCCTTATCCTACAAAAACCTCTGTAGTTTTTTTCATTTTTCTGAAAATCTTCGTACAGCCGCTCTCCTTGCCGGTCGCTTGTGTATCCTAATTTGTTAGAAAAAAAATGTGGATGGGAATATAGCAAATGGATTTTTATCAACATTTAAAAAGACCATTTTACGGTAATTTTTTCAGATGATCCGCGGTAATTCGCCTCTAATCGTCACTTTTTATTTCACCGAAGACGTTTGGAAAGACGCTCTTGACTGATAGCCAAGCTTCTGCTTTTACGACCGGTAAACATTCTCTAAATTTGTTATTGTTTATAAATTTTCTAAAAAGTGGTTTTTTAAAAGTTTTCTCTTTGATTTTTGCGTAAGGAAATGCGCGGAACAGCTTAATCAGATACTGGGATAGCAATGATACCAGCTTACGAAATCTCATAAATCTGACCTGACGTCATGAAGCGAGTAACGGATTTTAATTAAAGGCACAAAAAAACGTGAGAAAAAACACTCTTGTCTTTTTTGATTTAAAAGTCGATCGATATTGGTAACTCTGTGTAATTTTCAAAAAAGAAAATTGAACTTTAGTTGTAATTCCATACCAAAAATTATTTGAGACTTGTGCAGTTTGCAAATAAATATATATATATATTTTTTTTTATTTTTATTTTGCAGAACCTTTTTCTTTTACAAACTCTTTTCAAACGAGACGTATTTTGTCTTATTTCGATTAGTTAGCCATCATTCTGGATCTGGCGATAACTGGGCGTTTTGCTCTATCCTTTTTCAAAATTAGCAATGTTCTGCACACTGAAATACAGAGTTTTTTTTAAGTTTATGTAATGAATTAATAGGTCATTATAAATTATTGAAAATATTAGCAATTTGGCAATTGTTGAAACTATTTTTATAAACAAATTCACGGAATAGATATTTCTTGAAGAATACAGTCATTTTTTACAGAATCAACGATAAGAATGTCTTCACGATGATTCATTGTTATAATACTTTGAAAATTGACAATAAGTATTAATAAGTTTAAAAAATTGAATAAACAGATTCACAATTGGGTTATATAATAGAGAATAGGCTACAACATTTGTTTATGGAATCAACCCTTCACGATGAGTTTCTCGTAACTTTTGTTTTCTACGTTCTTTATTCTTTTTTTATTAGCTTCGCAAAATGAGGATTGGTTTATAAATATTGTTAATGTAATTAATACTTTCTATGCACGCAAATAGTGTTAGTAAAAAATTCACCTAATGCATAACAACTAAATGAAATTTAAAAATCCAGGTGATAAATTAACACTTTTTTACAATTGTAAAATGGTTGTTTGATGTACAATTTGGCTTTAGGGTAGCAAATAATGTGATAAATGAGTTCATTAACTGATTCCAAAAAAAATTTAATAATTTCTTCTTAGGGGCGCACTGTACAAACTATTATATTTTTTTTTTATTGATTGAGACACATTTTTTATCTTTGGTTAATGTGAATGGATGTCACAAGACAAAGAACAACCGAAAAGCGAATTAAAACATAAAAACTTCAATGTAGACAAAGTGAATAAATTATTTGAAGAATATTATACGGAATGTTTTGCAATCTTTCGAATGCTAACATTTTTTATAATTTTTTCCTATTTCTTAGTGTAGAAGAAAAAAGTTAAGTTAAGTCCAAAAAATCCTCGCGGGCTTGTGGCAATCCCCTGTTTTGACACCCTGTGAAGCTGCGCCTGTAGGAGCCTAATTAAATCTTAATTAATAAACTGTCTCTTTTGAAACTTACTCTGATAATATGTTGATATCTCAAAAAGACAAGACTGACGTAAGTCTACAAGATAACGACTACAGTATATATGTATTGTATATAATATAAAATACTACTAGAATATTTATTTTTAAATATTTTAACAAAATATTTCATCAAAACCTTAATCAGTTTTTTACCTAATTAGAAAATATGAAAATTCGCCCTACTCTCGTTTTATTCGTAGCGGCTATTCTAAATGCTTTTAGTGAATATAATAATATAATACATTTATCATTTTAGGAATACTCTCATAAGCTATATGTATGCGAATCAGAGTTTGAGCTGAAAGAAGTCCGAGTAGATCCAGAACTGTCCAATACTATCTGTCGATAGTGTCAAACAATTATTATTAGATTACTGCAACTAGGAGTTATTTAGGGCGTCGGTAGTTTACATTGACATTCACAACTAAATGTTATCAATTGTCTTGAAATAATTTTTATATTGAAACTGATTCTGTCTTTTTTAAAAATTTGAAAAAGTTTAATCATAATGCACCTCGTTAAGGCAGATATGTAGGTTGCTTCATGTTTGCATTACATGCTTTGCACAGCGCGCTGAAGGTAGGTAAGTTTTCTGTAGTATCGACCGTTAACTTAGATAGTCAGTTTTAGTATAAAATCAAACAAGGTTATCGTCTTTAGGCCTTTGTCTTGTACAATATTTCCTGAAACCTAAAGTCATAATATTGTACAATTTTTTCCTTTATAAACAAAATTTTAATTTTGTCGAAAATGTTAATTTGGCACTCTTATTATTTTGTTTATGGTAGAATTCGAATAAATAAAAGAGGAAATTTGCTTTTTAGACATTATCATATACTGATGATGTTCTGTTTTCTGAATCAGTTATTGAATTGATCAGATGTTCATAATTTTCTTTTCGTGGTACATGTTGAAACTTAAAATATCGCATTAGTTCAAGATCCATGTAGAAGAAGGCCTTCAGCCGCTTTTGAAAGTCGAAGGCAATTCTACCAATTGTAGGTTTTGTGCTCGGACTACTAAGCTACAGAGATGCAAATAAAGTAAAACTTAAAAGAACTCATAGCATCTTATCAAATCCTAATACCTGGATGCCCTGGTAGCTCAGTGGTAAAAGTACCCAACCGGCTATTGGTAGACCATGGTTTGACACCCGACAGATGCTGAAGACGCTTCTTTTTCATAAATGCTAAATTAATAAATTCTTTTAGGTTTCAGAAATTAACAGAAAACCGAAAATTATGATTTTACTTGAACATATGAGACTTCAGCATAATCTGTTCTTTGTTACAGAGTTGAGTATACAGTTTATTTGTTATCCTAATGCTGACCCTATTCCTGGTATTCCCCGTCGCGGACCTTCTTCGTCGTACTTCTCTAACAGCCAGCATTCTCCTGCCAGATAACATTCTTCAACTATACCTTATTCTCCTGAAAGGTCTCTTGTTTTTGCAGCGCCCACTCGTCGTGCCAGGTCCAAGTCTTCTGCTCCCGGTTATTCTTCATTACGTCTAATTGAATTGGAGCTTGGAAAACTTGAACTCGTTCAGCTTATTTCCAACATCGATATGCATCGGCGATTCAAAATTCGAATATACACTTTTCCTGTCGATAAACCTATACAACTGCAAGGAAAACCAAAAAGTAGATTTAGGCCAATGCCAACTTAAGAACAGAATGTTTTAACAACATCGACTGGTGACGTCGTTGCAATACTGGAAAATAATACAGTACTTTAAGGAATATATGATCAGAATAAAAAACCGAAGAGCATGAACATGAAAGCGGTGTGGTCATCCAATTGTCCTCACAATTAGCCAATGAAACTCCATTAGGTACCCGGCATCCAATCTCAAAGAAATTCTATGTGGTATACCTGTAGGACACAATTGAGATATTGGATTATTGTTCATATCCTCAATTAACAACGGATAAAAAATGTTCAGCAAAATCAATAAAGGCTTGAGCATTGATCGCTATGAATATTTTTCTAGTTTCGCCGACAAAAAAATCGACGAATCTTCAGATTTAAAACTTAAATTTAAAGCTTTATAGCTTGCATTTTTCTATCAGGCTAATTTCAAAAAAACTTAAAGCTCGACGTATTTTGATATCGCTGATTAAGAATCCAAAATCTAGATTTGAAAATTAAAAATTGTATGCTATATTTCACTTCCTATATTTTATTTTGACTCACATTCATTTATGTTTGACAAGGAATGCCAAAAATGTATACAGAAACATCTGTAGCACATTAATTATTAAATTTAGACGGCCGTGGTATTCAACAAAACTAATTTTTGCCCAGAAATGCTAATTTAAGCATAGATTTACAAGTTCAACAATTTGTTTTTACACATTTTCTCTTATTTCCCTATATTCAATAAGGATTTGTCTTTAATTTGAAAAAAGCACATTTCTCTAGGTCATTGCGATCTACTGTGCACCTTCACGACATCGTTAACGTTGGGCTTCGTCAGGCTAGGAACTCTAGGTTAGGCTTTCCAGGAATGGTCCTGCACTATTTTACAATGCATTTACTTTCGCCAATTTTAAACCAATCTTTCTAAAACTTTCTAGAAATCTTCCTTGAATCATACACAACAACTTTATTGCTGAAAGTGCTTTTAAATCTGAAGTTCCTTCAATACTTTTTGTCGACGAAACTGGAAAAACGTGGTTAATGAATCCGAGAGCTGGAATTTTTTAAATTATCAATATAATTCAGGGAAAATGTAAAACTAACTTATGATATTGTTTGTTACTTGAAGACAAATTAAAATTTTACAAGTATCTGGTCAAAAATTACATTATATGTATCTGTATATTGTGGTCCTGCAGGCTTTTATCTTTTGTGAATAGCCCATACTTTTTTTTCGAGAATAGATAGCAAACAGTTTTTGAAAGAAGAAGGACTTTTGAAACAGGACCTTTGAGCAGGACCTTTATGAAACATTAATACCATGAGCCCTTGTAAAATTGTCGTAAAAATAAAAGTGTATTTTTTTAATAATATTTTACCAAATATTATTTAGAACTTGTGCAACAAAATAAAAGAAGTAAATAGGATCGTTCCGGTACCTTTTTCTTGAAAAAAGTCTTCTTGAAAATAGACGTGTTCTGAACCTTTTTTTACAGTTGGCGATCATTGGAGTCGTAGCGATACCTGAGCGTTTTACCTTACCTTTTTTTGGAATTGTCAATGTTTAGTTCATTGAAATCCAGAGCTTTAACAAAATATGTGATGCATTGATGCGTTACTAAAAATCATTGAAAATGGATGCTATTTGACAATTTTTTAACAAATTTTGATTAACAAATTTACAGAATACATATTTCTTAAAGAATATGCTTATTTTTCACCGAACTGCTGAAGAATGTCTTACAAATAGCTTTTCAATATCATACTTTGAAAATTGACAAAAAATGTTAAATAGTTTAGCAATTTTTATAAACAAATTCAAATTTTGTCCATTTTTAAATGAATACGCTAATTTTTTATTTCTTATTTTTTTATTCACTTCTCGAACTCTACATTAGTTTGTTCAATCATTATTTATAACGCATTTTAAAAGTATCGTAGTATCATGCTTAAGCCTATTCTTTATAAAATAGAAATATAATTAGATTACCAAATTATATTAGTAAGATTTTTAATGATGAATTGTAAGATCTCACTGACTTAACTTTAGAGAGTAAAAAATTGAGGTAAAAAATAAATTCGATTTTTTTCAAATTAGTGTTTGTTTTTCTTTTTATTTATTTTTCATCTATATTTTTGCAGGTTACATGTTTCTTTTTTAAACAATGCTGATAAAAATGGAAAGTGATTCGCTTTTTAACACCTGTTTGAGAAATTGTCTAAATTTGTCGGCATTTGATTTAAATCTGTTTTACCTTTTAGGTTTAGAATTTCAAATAAAAAATGTAGAAAAATATATTCAAATGTACAACGTTTTAGAATGAAGAATTAAAAATTAAAAGATGTAAAAACTAACATTTTTCAATTCAGCTCTGAAAACTAAATAATTTTAAAGAGGCCTTGAATATTAAATTGTTTTATAATTAACTTTTTAAGCCTGCACAATATCAAACATGAACATTATATAAATAAAACATTCAAAACTCCAAACTTCTAATGAAAAGTGAAACTTAATATTGCCCTTTTTCATCGCAAGAAAACTATTGAAAATACAAAATTCGACCCTATTTAACTCACATAAAATAATAAAAACAAAAAGTTCTCTTCTCAAATTCACAAAAAAAATGCATAAAAAAAATTAATTTCTTTTATCATAAGAAAAATGTTAAAAATAAATTATGTGTCTTGCTCGAAAACGATTAAAATAATAATCATAATGTAGGAAATAAAACACAGCGTTCTTAAATTTAGAAGAAAAAATGTCTTCCTTGCACCTCAGTAAAAATGTTTTAAATAAAAAAAAAAACTTTATCCTTTAAAACAGAAAAAAATGTAAATAAATATTAAACTTTTTAAACTCGAAATTCTTTTCAATTAAACTCATTCACGTTGAATGACTTTATGTTACATTGAACAGGTCACAATTAATCTCATTGGAAAGATTTTTCTACTAAAAATTAAAAAAAATTGTAGTATGAACAAAGTTAAAAATCAACAAAACAGATAACTGTTAAAAAGTAATGCCACATACATCAAAGAACTTTTAATGGTTAATTTTGCATTATTGAAAGTTTGAAAATTGTGAATCTCCGAACAGTAAGGGTACGTGGATAAGCGTTTGCGAAGATAAGGTTTTTATATCAGAGTCAACCAAAGACAAACTTAATAGTACAATAATAATTATTTTTGAAATCCAACGAATTATGCTGTTAAATTACCACTGTTGCCCATTTCCACCCACAATAGGCCTCTCTCGGATGGAGGCCATGGTTCAGCTGGGAATAGCAATAGGACAGAACCAAAGCGAATACCAGGCAATGGCCCCGGACAAAAGCGACAACATCGTTTTAAAAGGTCGGACCAACTCAGGTAGCACATCCTTACCTGTTGGAAAAAAAGCTCACAAACGCAAAAAGGATTCTTGCAGAGGTTACATGAACGTTGGGTCAATATGCACCCGGAATATGCTCATAATACGCTTCAGTATTTAAGAGATCAGGTATCCTTTTTGCACAAAAACGGGTATGAAGCTCTTTATCTATAAAAGCAAAATCCTCCAGCGAACATGTCACCCGTTTCTGCAAAATTACCTTTGCAGATAGCCGATAATGCTAACATAAAAACTAGGAGATCCAAATTCCGCCCAAAAGTCTTTTTTAGGATGGACAAATTAGCTGAAGCTAATACTGTTCTCCCTAAATTGGTTCCTAAAGCTGTTAATTTCTAAACTCGGTACAGTGTAGTATACGAGAAGGCGGTCTCTCTGCTTAGCGACAGTAAAAGTAATGATACTTCAGTACGCCTGAGTGAGACTAGTGAGCGTATTGAACAGATTCAGTTTGAACGGCGAGACGGCAAGCATCACATGTTTAGTGCTTGATTAGCTACATAACATCAAATAAAAAATCCACTCATAAATCTAGAGCACTTGCTCGAAATTAATGAAAGCAAATCGCATACTGTATAAGTGAAAAGTTTTGACTATAAAGCAGCTCTAGACGCGAAAAATGAGATCACTTTAATTAGCCAAAAAGCACCTTGAACAGCGGGTAAAGTAGATTAAAAAAAATTTAATTTTTTCTAATTAAACTTTAGGTCTGTTTTGTGAAATGTCATGTGCCGTTAAAAATCCACCCTGTTGAGAAGAGATTCAAGTTTTCTGGGAGCAAGTATATAAAGATACTTCTCAGCTAAATGGAGACGCTTCAGATATATCACTCTTTAGTAACTTTCGCCAAAGGCAAAGGTTGAAACGTCAAAAGAGGGTGTGTCCACTAATTACTGGTGCAGAAATGAAAAATTAAGTGCTACTACTTAAAACTTTTTAGCGCTAGGGCTAGACAAAATTAACAACTTTCGATAGAAGAAGCTCACTTCTACACACCAAAATCTGGCTCGTATATTAACGACTTTCTTAAATAAAGAACAACTCATTCTGCAGAGGGTGTTAGAAAAATAAACGATACTGATCTCTGAAACCAGAGATTTGTCAAATCCAAGAAACTAGAGACCCACAGCTTGTTTAAGTATTAACAGAATATATCTGTATGCTCATGGAATTAGATATATCATTTCCAGAGTAGTTTTCTGTGCTGAATCTAAATTTGACCTCTGTTTTCTTCCAGCACGTTAGCCTTTTGAGATTTTGTGAGTTGAAAGTATAAAAAAATTACAAATCGTATGGTAAAAGCTTCTAGAAAATTTTTTGATGCAAAGCATTACAAGATTTCGATGCGTTTTTCAACGCAGACACCAACAATTGTTTTGTTTTTCTAACTTTTCAAAAGATACATAGCAGAAAAGTTGTCTTTTTTTATACAATTGCCAGTTTAGCGGGCTACAAATACTTGAGAAAAACCATTGTACTGTTTCCTGTATCGCATTGTATTACAGTCTACAATATTCGCAATATTTACAATATTTTTACAGTTTTAAATATTTACAAAGTATAAAATATACCTTATTTATCATTAGTTGTAAGATTCTGCCGGGAAATCATTATAAGCTGCTTCTGCTGACTAGAAACTTTTTCTCTTGCATGCTTCACGATAATAAGCATTAGGTTTACACTTATGAGACTGCAGCAGTTGTCTGCTTAAGCATTTAAAGTTCACTTAACTTGGTACCTCTTCTCGTTTACAGCGATGTCTTGATGAATGTGAATCTTCAGTTAAAATGTTCACTTTTGTTTTGTAGAAGTTCTGCAGCATAGTGTTAACCGAATGTCTGTAGTTTCTGAATTTCTTGCTACCCAAAAAATTGTTTATTTCGGATTTTACTGACAACTAATTTTTTTTCTTTCACATGCGATGGTGGTAGTAAGATTGTGTGAGGAATAACCAGTGGTTCTTAAGCAACGTTTATTTTTCCTGGTTCTAACGTCTTTCTGTCTGGACAAACTATAACATTATAATCCTGTTTTCATGCTCTGCTGGCCCAGATGCATAAAAAGCAAGAAATTTTGGTATAGCCAGATTGCAACCCGAGAAGGTTCCCTATGAATTTAAAATCACCACAGATAAAACACTTATATAATTTGTAATTTATTTTGTCAAGTAACAATTTTGGAACAACATAGCACTTTTTCTATTGGTAGCATGCGCGGTGGAGATTGATAGATATTCATTTCCGTTGTGCAAGTGAACAGCTGTCAAACTATGTTTATTTGCATCAATGAAGAAAAGCTAATTTTCTGGCTAGTGTGCATGGCCAAGGCTAGTCAGAAGCCCATCTACATACTAGGCAGTCTGATAAGTACCTGAAAGTTCTAAGAGATGGCATTAGTATTCACTAATGTGAACCATTTTTGTCGAGCTTGATCCTTCAAATGACGCCTGCCAAAACTTCAGCCATTTATGTTTACGCATTTACAAGTTACAGCACTGAGAAGCGACTAACCTCCGAGTTTTTTTTAA
>JAUELO010000318.1:4644982-4655935 GCA_032357855.1 Amphibolips quercusostensackenii
TTCATGTTAATTTTAATTTTCTATTTTAAATTTTCTAAAATTTTCTGGGGTTTCCATACTTTTCCCTCACCCTGTATATACATCACCTTATTTAATCGTCAAAGGTAGATGCTAGAGGAGATTATTTTATGCAACTGAAATTAATATTAAATCAAATATCAGTAAAATTAAAATAAATATTTATTAAGATTTAGTAATCACATATAATACAGAGTTAAACAAGAATTTTACAATAATAAAATAATTTAATTGCAGTCTTTTTGATTTGTACGAACAAGATAAGATTTATCCAAATCATATTTGTTAAAAACTTCGTAAGCTTTCAAGAGAACCTCATTTTCCGGGTTGCGTTCTCTGGTCAAAATCCAGGCTATTTTCGTGCTAAAAAATTGCATTTATAATGTCAGATTCCTCACATGAAAGCATTTTTCAATTTCACTATAATTAATTAAAAAAAGAAGTTTTAATGAAAATAAAGTAGCCTAAATTAAATTAATTTTAATTAAGAAGAACTGAATTAAATTAAATTACTTGAAAAGTCCGAAGTCTTGACAAGACCAAGCAACACTGTAGTTGCCATAATCCGTGTCAAGAATCCAGTACGTGCTTTGAATCTGAACTGGCAGTGAAGGAAATAAAACAGTCAATTTTGATTCGTCCGATTTTCCAACTAATTTTGCAGTACCTTCGATGCTGTTGGTCGTCCCGCTACTAAAAGTTATTAAACAATTGCATCAATACAATGAGTTTTTCATTATAAATATTTCTTATGATATTTTTATTATTTATCATTCATTGGGAATTTTAAAATATAAATTTTATTGTAACTTACACAATACTGATTTGGCTGTTTATGACCTTTATAGATCCGTCTTCATTTAGAGAGTAATTTGCTGTAATACATTTTCCTCCTATTTCATTTATTGCAAAGTATCTTTCAGCTTCATACCATGTCCCTGAATACTAAAATTTTTAAGATTTAAATTTTGTGCATTATTAATTTTTTTATGAAAAATTGTTTAAACTAACCTTCTGAACATCGAATTCTGGTACGACTTTTAAATCTGGGCAGCTTCCTAAAGATGGAATTTGAGCCAAGGCTCCAGTGCATAATAACAAAAAACCAAACTGCAACATTTTGTTGGCTAAAAAAAAAAATTTTTTTTAGTTACAACATATATTCATTCTTTATTTTTCATGTTTTTAGAATAAAACCGTCATTCTGTCTAGAAGTTTTTATTTTTTAAATAATTCAATAGATGAAAAATTCCACCAATAAACCAAAAATATTATTTATTAAATTTAAATAAAAATAAATAAAAATATGAGTTCTTCTTTAACGTCCAACATTCAAATTTAACTGCGCGATTCTCGGAAAATAAAAAAAAAACAAGATATTAACAAGTGAAATAGAGGAAAGAAGGCAACTCACGTCTATTTTTAATTTAGCAAAATAATTTTTAATGCAAAATAAAAATTTTGAATAAATATTTATTTTGTAGATTTATTTGTTGATTTATTTTGAAGGTTATAGAAATACAACTTTTTCAAGAATCTTGACAAAATTCAAAAAAGTTTTTGAAAATTTCAGATATGTCAAATCGAAATTTCAACAAACAGTTCATCTTTGTACCATACAGTTGCATTTTCAAACAATAAGGCTAAATTTTGACCAAAAAATGTAATAGTTGATGTTTTACTCCAACAAGACTTTTATTTTCAATTACATAAATTATTTATCCAAAAAAGACCGATTTTCAGCAAAATAGTTCAATTCTCAACCAAAAAAAATTAATTTTTGACCAGTTGTATTTTTAACCAAAAAAATATTAAATATTTTCCACAAGAGACGACTTTTCTACAAAAATGTTAATTTTTTAACCCAAAAATATGAATTTTCGACGAAAAAGTTTCTATCAAGAAAATTAATTTGCTGCAAAAATGAACATTTTTCACGATAGTTATGATTCTTCAACCAAATAAATTACTATTTAACATGAAATGTAATAGTTGATATTTTAATTTAAAAAAGATTTTATTTTGAATACCAAAAAAGATGAATTATTCATAGAGAATATGATAGTTGATAATTAAACAAAAAAATATTTTTAATTTTTAATCAGAAAAATTTAAATTTATCCAAAAAGACGAATTTTCAACAAAAAATGTTTGAGTCTTCGGCAAAAAAAGCTTTTAATTTTAAACCAAACTTTTGCAATTTTAACCAAAAAATTATAACATTTCTACCAAAATAGATGAATTTCTAATCCAAAAAGACAAATTTTTAACAAATTATATAAATCCTCGACCAAAAAAGCTTTCAATTTTAAACTTAACTTTTGCAATTTTAAATAAAAAAAACCATTACATTTCTACCATAATAAAAAGATTTTCAATACAAAAAAAAACGAATTTTCAACAAAATTGTTGAACTTTCAACGGAAGAAAATTTCTTAGTCCAGAATAAAGAATGACTGTTTAAAAAAAAATTTCGTTGTTTAGTTCCCTCAAGATTATATAAATATAGCTTTCTAGGTTTATTAAGAAAATTCAAAAAGACTGTTTTAAATATTTCAAAAAGTATCTAGAAAATTTATAAGAAGTTTTTCATTCATTTCACAGGATTATGCAAATTTTCCGGAAAAAATTTGAGTATTTCAAAGTAATTTAAGACTTTTTATGATTGGAAAAAATTTAAGAATATTTTATAAATTTTTGGTAATCTTTCAAAGTTTTAAAATATTTCTTATCATTTCACAATTTAAAAAATTCCTAAATATCTTTTTAACCGACTCCAATTTTTTCTAAAATCGGTTAAAAATCTTTCGAATTGATTTTTGACAATTTTTGAAATCTTTTGAAACGTTTTATATTTTTTGAAAATATTTTTAATACAATTTTTTTTTATCTTGAAAATTTTCAAAATCTTTAGAAAAATCCAAATTTTATCTTAAAATCTTTTAAATCTACATTTTGTGTTAAGTTTGTTTAAATTGTTTGTTATTTTCAAAATTGTTTAAAAACTTCTAATATACCTGGAAACAATTAGAAATCTTAGAGAATTTTTATTAATGGTGGGGAATTTTTTTTAGGGCGTGCTGAATTTTTTTTTAAATTGCAACATGAAATTAAATAACTTTAACAGCTTTTTTTCAATTTTTTCTCTTTCTTGACTAAAAAATCTTTCTTTGTTGAAAATCAGCTTTTCTTTAATTCTTTTTTTATTTCTCTAAAAATTAATTTTCTCTACTGAAAATTGACCTACTCCAATTGAAACTTTAACTTCTATGTTGAAATTTTTTAAATCAATTTTTCTTAACTAAAAATGTAATATTTCAATTAACTATTCCATTATTTTAGTTAAAAATTCATCTCTCTGGTTGAGCCTCAATTTTTTTAAGGAAAAATTTAACTATTCAATTTTCGGTTGACAATTTATTTATTTATTTTTTTAATTCATGTATTTTATCAAAAACATTGGTAGAAAAATAATCTTTCTGATTAAAACTTCAACTATTACAGTGAAAGATTTATTATTTTTCTCGAAAATTCATAATTTTGGTTAAGCCTTAATTTTTGTTACTGAAAATTTAACTATACAATTTTCGGTTGACAATTTATTTATTTATTTTTTTTTTAAATTCATGTATTTTATTTAAAATTTTAGTAAGAAAATATTCTTTCTGATTAAAACTTGAACTATTTCAGTTGAAGATTTATTATTTTTCTTAAAAATTAATCACTTTGGTTGAGCCCTAATTTTTTTACCTGGAAATTTAACTATTCAATTTTCGGTTCACAATTTATTATTATTTTTTTCTGAAAATTAATTTATTTTATTAAAAATTTTTATAAAAGTAATCTTTCTGATTAAAACTTCAACTATCTCAGTTGAAGTTTTATTATTTTTCTTGAAAATTTATCATTTTGGTTAAGCCTATATTTTTTAAACTGGAAATTTAACTATTCAATTTTCGGTTCACAATGTATTAATTTTTGTTTAAATTCATGTATTTTATTAAAAATTGTAATAAAAAAATAATATTTCTGATTAAAACTTTAACTATTCCAGTTGAAGATTCATTATTTTTCTTGAAAATTAATCAATTTGGTTGAGCCTTAATTTTTTTAACTGGAAATTTAACCATTCAATTTTCGGTTGACGATTTATTATTTTTTCTTTTTTGAAAATTTATGTATTTCATTGAAAATTTTGGTAGGAAAATGATCTTTTTGTTTGTAAATTCAACTATTATAGTTGAACGATTATTATTTTTCTTAAAAATTCATCACTTTGGTTGAAAATTTCTTTTTGCCGTGGAAAATTAATTTTGTTTACTAAAAATTAGCTATTCCATTTTTTGTTGAAAACAGATTATTCTCAGTTAAAAATTCAACTATTTAATCAAAAATTGATATTTTTTTGTTAAACATTCAAATATTTGATTGCGAAATTTGCAATTTAGAAAGATAGAATGAAAATTTGTTTGAATTATTATTCAAACTCATGGATTTTAGAGACAAATTTGAGGAATGATTAATTATGGTTTTAGAATTATTTAAATATTCAACTAATCGATGGTGCTAGCATATTTATGAACTGGCAAATTTAGTTTAAGAATATGATTTTCTCACAGATAAAAAATTAAAATTCCTAAATATATTAATTTATTTTTGTAATTCATAAAGTGCATTAAAAATAAGTTTATAAGTATAGAAACATATTAGCGTCAGTCATATATGTCAATATTTTTTATCGCGATTAAATAAAATGAGTTCATCAGTCTGCTCTGCAACCGTTCTTTTTATCAACACAGGTTAATAACCATAATTATTTTTTTTATAAATAAGTTTTTATATACTTAAAAGAATATAAATAAGTTGTAAAGATTTTATTTTTTACACAGTTAGGTACAAGTATTTTTGGGTGATACTTCAAAAAATTAGAATTAATTACATAAAAAATAATCACAATTGGTTCATTTATTAAAAAATGCATTTTTGTATTTTAAACTTTTGTTTTAATTTTACTTTAAATACTATTATTTAAACTTTCTACTTAAAAATAGATTTTTTATAAATATTTTTTATAAAAATAATTTTTTTTAAATCACGAGAACTTTATTTAATCTACGCCAAACCTTAACTCAACAATGCATGAGTCAATCGTCATACAGATAAACTTATCTAATTGTCTACCTGGAATAATTTTATTAATCAGAGATAAATTTATTTGTTAAAAAATTATGAGTTAGCTTTTCTTACATCAAGCACAGAATCTAAAATATTTTTTAATAATATTATTAATGAAAAAATAATTTGAAATATGAGTAAAAAATGTGTATTTGGAACAAATTTAGGTTAAAAATTAGGAAAAATGCATTTCTTATTGCAAGCACACATTCGATACTCACTAGAATAGAGACAACAAAATATAAGTTACCTTTATTAGGAGAATAGTTTACTTCTCGAAAATAATTTTTTTCCTAGATTCGTTCAATCTGTCTAACTTAAATTTTAATTTTATTTATTTATTTAAATATACACAGGTAAAAGCAATCACCTCAGTCTCTTGAACTTACTATTTACTGTCTGAAAGTCTTCAGTCCGCGAACTTTATTTTAGTGAAAGAGTGGGTCAGTAACGGTAAAGACTTGGCTTCATTTCGACTTGGAGTTTCCAATAGCAGAGAAAATTGTTATAAATATTTAATTACTTATTTAAAATTAATTGACAAGCAGAAACTTCATTAAAATATTAATAATTCATATATTAATGTACCTAGAATCGTAAATTTCTTTATTCTGATAGCAAAATGATCCTCTATTTCTGCTAGAAACAAAAAACATATTTTCAGAGGTTGTTTGTTGTAAAGAAATAAAAAAAGTTATTTCTATTTTTAAAAGATTCGATTTCTGATAAATATAAGAGTTAGATGACAATTTAATCTCAGTTGGAAATTGTTTTTTAAAAAAATAAAAAAATCGATAAATTTTTGTTAACGAAAAGTCTGTGGTATTTTATTTTTTTAGGTTTACCTGCATTATCAATCGCGCGATATGCAGGCGTGTAATTTCCGATTTGAGGTAAAAAAAAATTAATATTAAAAAATCAGAATGTAGAGTATCTAATTATTTCATTTATTCATTTGTTTAATCTCAAGGTGTTAAGGTTATATAAATATAATTTTGCTATGCTTAGTGTACAAAGATTTTCGAACATTTTAGATATGTCAAATCAAAATTTGCACAAAAAATTTTATTTTTAACTAAAAAAGTTTAATTATCAACTAATGTGTTATAGTGGATATTTCAATACAAATATTTTAATTATAAATAAAGACAGTAAAATTCGACTGGAAGAGACGAATTTTTAACAGAATAGGTATTTTTTCAACAACAACAACATTGTCAGTCAAGTAAGAAAAAAATTGCAACCAAATATAATTTTTAGGAAAAACAATTTTTATGAGATAATACAAATTTCAGAAAACTAAAAAAAAATTGTTTGCTAATTAAATATTTTAAATTAAAATTTAGAGTTCAAACATTTTCAAAAATCAAAAAAAAACGAAAATGAAAATTTTAAGCCAAACAACGCACGATATAAAAAAAAGTCAAGTTAATAAGCTCACGCTGCTTTTTGAAAGCACTACAATAATTGTGATAAAAACTTTTTGGATTTTCTTAAAAAATCAAAAATTTTAATTTTGATCGCACGAAAAAATTATGGAAAATCCAAAATTCTATTTTGCGGTCAAACTATGCAAAATACAAGAAAAGTGAACTTACGAAAATTATGCACCCAAAAACTGTCTCCAAATTTTTCATGAATTACTTTTTGATAGGACGCGTTGTTTTTTTTATTCGTAAAAAACAACATTAAAAATAAAAAACTACATTTGTAGAAAAACGAGATAAGTAACAGAAAAAATTAATCAACAAAAGTTGTTCACCGAAAGAAGTGCTAAAAACTGTTAACAATAATCTTTTGATAGGACGCGTAGTTTTTGTTTCAATCGTTAACTAAAAAGGATCTAGGAAATTGATTGTTTATCATTTTTAGATAGGACAAGTAGATTTTTTTTAATTCTAAAAAAAAGATTAGAAATGAAAAGATGACATTTCTGGAAAATGGACACAAGTGACGAAAAAAAGGTAAAAAGAAAAAAGTTGTTGAAAAGAAAAAGATCTAAAAATTTGTAAGGAATCCTAGAACCACTTAAATTGCAATAAAATGTTTAATAATAAATTTTTTTGTAGGATGCAAGATCTGCTTAAGCAATCACATTTTAGACGGAATCGAATGCGAAGCACGAAATATGTGATGAGACTGTTTCGTTAAGGCTAAAAGAGCTTTAACGAAAGAGAATTCACAATCACGAAATTACTGTTGTCAACGCCTTGATCGTTAATTTTGAAAGATTTGTGCACAAATGTGAGAAAGTACAAAACCGGAGCGCGTTTTATTTTTATTTATTATTTTTTACTTGATTATTGATTTTTTACTATATCAGTTTCTAAATTCAACTGTTTTGTTTAGAATTAAACTCTTTTTTTGCTAAAGTGTCAAGTCATGGATTATTTGTTGAGAATTCATACTTTTTGGTTTAGAATGTAACCATTTTGTAAAAAATCCTTTTTCTTTTTTGTTTATAATTAATTTTTTTAACTGAAAATTCAATTAATGAATTTCTTATCAAGAATTAATATTTTTAATTGCAAATTCATCAATATTATTTAAAAATTAATCTTTTTGGTTAAAAATTTAACTGTTTGGCAAAAATTTATTGGTTTTGGTTGGAGATTCTATTTTATTGAAAATTAATTTCATAATTAAAATTTTTTTTTGTAAATTGCACAATTTGAGTTTTAGTTCAAAAGTTATATTTTTTTTTAGTTGGAAGTTTAACTATTTGTTACTTTAAAAAATATTTGGGTAATTTTCCACAAGCTATTGCTGACTCAAACAAAATTTGGTTCATTCAAAATCTGTTTCAAGGTAAAAAAATTTATTTTGAAGTAAATGGGCAAATAAAACAAATTAATTAGTTTTATTATTCAAACTAAATTAACATTCATTCAAACATAATTGTTGATCACTCTAATCGCAGTTTCTTTGGTTAGTACGAATTAAGAAAGTTCTGTCAAAACCACTTGCGTCAAATATCGCGTATGCCTTCAGAAGAACTTCTTTGCTGGGAAAGCGTTTCCTGGTCAAAATCCATGCTTGCTGTGTGCTAAAAAATAAATTCAAGTAAATAAATATAGAAATAAATAACAACATAAAAAAGATATATGTAGAGAGCAAGCGAGCGAGAGAGAGAGAAATATAGAACCAAAGAAAGAAAGAAATAATAAAATAAAGATATAAATATATCAATAAATAATGAAGGTAATAAGTGAAGAAGTAATGAAGTATGGAAGTAAGAAAAAAAAAGTAAGAAAGAAAGGAAGTGAAAAAGTAAGAATGTACGAAAGTAAGGACGTAATTTAGTGAGATAGAAGAGAAATGAAAAAAGTAAGGAAGTTATAAAAGAAAGAAAGTAAGAAAGTCAGGGTGTACAAATATTAAGATGCAAGAAAGCATGGAAGCAAGGAGGTAAGGAAGTAGGAAAGTGAAGAATTAAAGTAGCAAGTAAGTAAAGAAGTAAGAAAGTAAGGAAGTAAGGAGGTAAGGAAGTGAGGACGTAAGGACGTAAGGATATAAGCAAGTAATGAAGTAAAGACGTAAGGATGTAAGCAAGTAATGAAGTAAGGATGTAAGAATGTAAGGGCGTAAGAATGTAAGGAAGTGAAGAAGTAAAGAAGTCAAGAAGTGAAGCGTGAAGAAGTGAAGAATTGAAAAATTAAAAAAAGTAAGATGATGAGGAGTGAAGAAGTGAAGAACTAAAAAAGAAGAGAAGTAGGAAAGCAAGAAAGTGGGGAATTATGTGAGTAGGAAAGAGGGGGAGTGGCAATAGGAGAAGTGGAGAAGATGGAAGTAGGAAAATAGGAAAATAGGATAATAGCCAGGTTTTAAAGTAGGGAGGTGAAGAAGGGGAATTAGGGAGATAGGGAGATAGGGAACTTGTGAAGTGCGTGAGAAGGAAAGTTACAAAGTAGTAATGCTGGGAAGTAAAAAAGTAGGAAAGTAGGGAAGTGGTAAAGTAGGAAATTAAATACGTGAAAAAGTAGGAAAGTTAGGAAGTTATGAAGTAAGAGAGATTGGAGGTAAGAATGTTAAGAATTAGGGAAGGAAGGAAAAAAGTAAGTAATTTATGAAGTGAGGAAGTAAGGAAGTAAGGAATTAAGGATGTTAGGATGTAAAGATGTAAAGAAGTAAGGAGGTTAAGAAGTGAGGTAGTAAGTTAATAAGGTAGCAAGGAAGTCAGGAGGTAAGGAAGTAAGGAAGTAATGTAGTAAGAAAGTAAAGAAGTAAGGACGTAAAGTAAGGACGTAAGGACGTAACGACGTAAGGAAGTGAAGAAGTGGAGAAGTGATGAGGTGAAGGAGTAATGAATTAAAGAAGTAAAGAAGTAAATAAGTTAATAAGTGAGGAAAATATGATGTTAAAGAGTAAAGAAGTTGAGAAGTAACGGAGATAAGATGTTAAGGAGTAAAGAAATGAAGAATTACGAAAGGAGACAAGTAGGGAAGTAAGAAAATGGAGAAGTGGTGAATTGAGAGAGAATGGAAGGAGAGGGGTGGCGAGTTGTTAAAGTGAGGAGGTAAAAAGGGAAATAGGGAGATATGAAAGTGGGCAAGAGGAAAAGTGAGGGGGAAGGAAAGCTGGGAATGAAGAGAGTAGGAAACTAGGGAAGAAGTGATGTATGGGAGTAAAAAAGGGAAAGAAGGAAAGTCAGGAAGTAAGGTAGCAAGAAAGTAAAGAATTTAGAGATTAAGGAAAAAAGAAAGTAAGAAAATAAGGAAGTAGGGAAGTAAGGAAGTAAATAATTAGGGATTCAAGAATGTGAGGATGTGAGAAAGTAAGAAAGTGAGAAAGTAAGAAAGTAAGGAAGTAAGAAAGTGAAGAAGTAAGAAAGTGAAGAAGTAAGAAAGTAAGAAAGTAAGAAAGCTAGAAAGTAAGAAAGTAAGAAAGTAAGGACGTAAGGACATAAGGAAGTAAGGACGTAAGGACATGAGAAATTAAGGACGTAAGAAAGGAAAGAAGTGATAAAGTGAAGAGGTCTAGAGGTAAAGACATCAAGAAGTGAAGAAACGAAGAAGCGGGGAAGTAAAAAAGTGAAAAAGTGAAGAATTAAAAAAATAAGAAGTAAAGAACAAATGGAGAAGAGAAGTAGGGAAGTGGAAAACTGGGAAATCGGGAAATTGAGAGAGAAGGGAAAAGGGGAATATAGAAATAGGGAAATAGCAAGGTTTTAAAGTGAAGATGTAAAAAAGCGGAAATAGGGAGATAAGAATGTGGAGAAGTGGGCAAGAGAAAATGTGGGCAAGTAGGAAAGTCGGAACTTAAGAAAGTAGGAAAGTAGGAAAGTAGGGAAGTAGTAAAGTAGAGAAGTAGTAAAGTAGGGAAGTGAAGAAGTGAAGAAGTAAAGAAGTGAAGAAGTAGAAAAGTCAGGACGTAAGGTAGTAAGGAAGTAAGAAGGTCAAAAAGTAAGAAATAAAGTAAGCAAGGAATAGGGAAATTTAGAAAGAAAGGAAGAATGCAATGAAGTGAGGAAGTAAGAAAGTAAGGAAGTAAGAAAGTGAGGTAGTAAGGAAGTGTGGAAGTGTAGAAGTAAGGAAGTAAGAAAGAAAGGAAGCGAGGAAGTAAGAAAAGTGAAAAAGTAAGGCAGTAAGGAATTAAAGACGTAAGGACGTAAGTACGTAAGAACGTTAGGACGTTAGGACGTAAGGCAGTGAATAAGTGGAGAAGTGATGCGGTGAAGGTGTAAAGAATTGAAGAAGTTAAAAAGTAAATAAGTCCATAAGTGAAGAAAGTAAGATCTTAAGGAGTAAAAAAGTTGAGAAG
>JAUELO010000318.1:4753914-4775680 GCA_032357855.1 Amphibolips quercusostensackenii
AATAAATTAATATGAAAAGTACATTTTTTGGCGAAAAAAATTTCTGTTATTTAAATGCAGGGTACAGATTCCGAGTAAGACTGAAAATATTAAAACAATTTAATTGTTCATGTTAAGTTAGGATTAGGTTCAGACAGATATTGTTCAATTATTATTTATCAAAGAAAAATTTTTTCATGGAAAAAAGGTTAACACTATTTTTTCATTCCCAAAATTCCTATACGTTGCCCAAAATTTTTTGATACGAAAACATTTTGTCACAAAAGTTTCAAATAATTTATTAGTACACATTTTTAAAATACTAATAATTTTTGGTGGATTATATTTGGTGGCTCCAGGAAAAAAATAATATTTTTGTTTTCAAGATACCACATATAATAGTAAAAAAATATGTTCTGAATTCTTTTCTTGTATGCCTTAGAATTTTTTAAAAGCCGCTGCCATTTTTATATTTTTGTAAATTTTTAGATTCCAATTATACAATATGAATACTCTGTTATTGCATTATCTTGACCTATTTTGCTTGAAAAATTTAACTGTTTTGTCAGAAATTCTTCCTTCTGGGTTGAAAAATCCAATATTTTGAAAGAAATTTCAACTATTTGGTTAAAATGAACTTTCTTATCAAAAATTTTTATTTTTGGGTTAAAAATTCAACTGTTTAGCAAAAAATTCGTTTTTTTAAAAATTAATTCCATTTTAAATAATTCCATTTTTTGTTGAAAATTGATGGTTTGTAGTTGAAAATTTAACTATTTAGTTGAAAGTTATTTTTTAAATTATAAAATCATATTTCTGGTTGAAAATTCAACTATTATGTAAAAAATTCATCTTTTTTGAATGGAAATTCTAAAATTTGATAGAAATTTTCTCCCTTTGCTGAAAAATGTGTTTTTGTTCAAAATGTAACTACTTAGTTGAAAATTAATATTTTCTTAAAAAATTCATATTTTCGGGTTGAAAGTACAACTGTTTAGTGAAAAATTTGTCTTTCTTATTTAGGAATTTTAAAGTTTAAGTCAAATTTTTTTTTGTTTGTTGAAAAATTTGTTGGTTGAAAATTTAACTACTTGGTTGAACATGATTATTTTTTATTAAAAATTCATATTTTTGGGTTGAAAATTGTTTTTATTTTTTTATGGAACTACTCTATTTTCGGTTCAAAATTTATAGCTTTTAATTGAAAATTTAACTGTTTAGTTGCAAATGAATTAAAAATTCTTATTGAAATAATTGATTAAAAATTCATATTTTCGTGTTAAAAATTCAACTATTCAGTAGAAAATTCGTCTTTTTTACTTGGAAATTTTAAAATGTGATTAAAAATTTTTTTTCTTTGCTTAAAAATAATTTTTAGTTGAAAATTAAAGTGCATGGTTGAAAAATATTTTTTATTGAAAATTCATATTTTTGGTTGAAAATTCAACTATTTTGCAGAAAAAAATTTTTTTTTTTAATTGAACTATTCTATTTTAAATTGAGAAATTTGAGTAATTTTCAACTTTAGAAATTCCAAAATTTGATTGATTTTTTCCTTCCATGAAAAATCTTTATTGGTTAAAAATTTAACAACTTGTTTAAAAATTAATTTTTTTTATTAAAAATTTATATTTTTGGGTTGAAAATTCAAATGTTCAGTAAAAAATTCGTCTTTTTCGCTTAGGAATTTTAAAATTTGATTGAATTTTTTTTTTCTTTTGCTGAAAAATCTCTTTTGATCGAAAATTCAACTCTTTTTTAAAAAATTCGTCTTTTTGGTTAAAAATAGATCTCTTTTGATTAAAAATGAAATTTCTTACAGAAAAATAAATCATTTTCATTTGACAATTGATGTATTTTGTTGAAAATTTATCTTTTTGGTAGAAACTTATTTTTCTTGATTAAAAATTCAACTTCTTGATTGAAAATTCAACTTATTTGTTGAAAATTCGTTTTTGATTTCTTGAAAAATATTGTTTGTAACTGAAAATGAAATTTATTCCACTTTTAGTTAAAATTTTATCTTTTAGGTTGAAAATAATTTTTAACTAAAAATATTTGTCTTTGTGGTAGAAAATTAATATTCCTGGTTGAAAATTCATGTTAAAAATTTGACTTTCTGGATAAAAAAATATTCTTGAGAGTGAAAAAGTCAACTATTTTGTTGAAAATTCTGGGTTTTTTTTTTGTCAAAATTAATTTTCTTAACTGAAAATTAAACTATTCTATTTTTTGGTTGAAAATTGATATTTTCTAAGTTGAAAATTCAACTTTTTATTAAAAATGCGTCTTTTGTGTTTTAATTTAATTGTTTTCGTTGGAAATTGGTCTTTTTGAGTTCAAAATTCAACTAAATGGTTGAGAATTTATGTTTTTGGTAGAATATTATTATTCTTTGTAAAAAATGCATCTTTTTGGTTTAAAATTTAACTATTTTGTTAAAAAAATCGTTTTTTCAGAAAACTTTTTTTATATTAACTGAAAATTAAACTATTCCATTTAAGGTTGAAAATTCCTTTTTTTATATAGGAGATTATTCTTCTTGGTGAAAAATTTATCAAAAAAAAATTTTGATTGAAAGTTCATCTCTTTTGTTAAAAAACGAAAAATTTCAATAATAATGAAACAATAATAGTGAGGGCAAAAAGTAAAGATAATTAATAATCTTAACTCGATTTAATAATAATTATTGACCAGCTACCCTATGAAACAGGTGGTAAGTAGAAAATGAATAATTAAACCCTGCCTTAATTACAGAGTTACCGATATCGCGTAATTATTCAGGATGCGAAAGTATTAATCAAATCGATATTTATATCCTGATGCGCAATAAAATCGACAATGAATAATAAATATTTCACAATACGCCTATCGATGAGAGGAAAGTTAATTAATTAATTAATTATTTAATTTATTCTAGCTTCCAGTTACAAGTATATATGATTACATTATATTGACTTGTTTCGAGAGATTCATATCTATCACCAAACAGGTCCTTGGTCATGGTCAAGAGTCCCGACGAGTTTATCATAATAAATATCTGTTTTTTGTTTAGGCGAGTCTATACAAAAATCAGCAATCAAACTTTGTTGCCTTGACAGAAATAATGATTTGTAATGTTTTGAACAGATCTTTCCGTAAAAAAAAAATCTTGACTTATCTTGTGATTAGATTCCGCAAATTTTAATTATTGACACACCACCGTCGGAAATTGTCGGTACGACCAGTGCGAGTACTATTAAAAACTTGATTTCAACTTGTAATATGATCTCGGGAAATGGTACGAAAAATCTGAAATTTATGACTAACATTCTTTGAGATCTTGTCTTTAATTTAAGCGAAAAAACTTTTAAAAATCTTGACGGGTTCAGGAGATATGACTAAAAATGTCCAAGCATGTCTGCGTCGGGTTTCAGTCGACGTAACTAGCGAGCAGTGATCGCCGATTGAAACTTGACATTTGAGATTCGGACATTTTTAGTCATATCTTGGGAACCCGTGAATATTTTTAAAGTTTTATTAGCTTAAATCAAAGATATGTTTTTAAAGACTGCATAGCATAAATTTTATATTTTTGCTACAACTTTCCTATGTCAAACGACTAGTTGAAGTCGAGGTACAAAATTCGAAAAATTCTTTCATTTTTTTTTGTAACTTCTCTCGAGGTCCATTCTCTTCAAAAAATCAAAAATATCTCTTTCACATGTCACTCGACGCGGGATTTTATGAGCTTTTAAACAGATTATTAAGAAAGTTTCTTGGTCATTTTTAAACGAGTAATCATGTTTCAAAGTCAGCAGTAGTTTTTAATAGTACTCGCGCTGGGCGTAACGAGAATTTCTGACGGTAATTTTTGTCAATGTTTTTGATGTTGTGAAGTAAGTATCTAAATTTATTTTTCAAAATGATATATAAATATGTTTAAATTTTTTTTGAGATTAGTATAAAAGGTTACTAGTAGATCAAATTTCACAAAATGAAAGTGAAAATAAAAAAAATGTTAAATAAAAATTAATAACATATTTTTTTACTTTAAATTATTTATTTTAAAGTATAGTTCAGTCTTTCAGCCTTTTATGTTTTAACAGATAAATTAATTATTAACTTATTATTTTTCACAATATTAAATTACATAAACTTTAAATTTTTATTTTTTTAATCAAGGACATGAACTGATTATTCACTTCAAGTTTTATAATTTGTATAATAAAAATTATTTATGTTTAAAATACCTCTATTTCAATTATATAATTTTTTCAAATTTTTGTGATGTTGTGAAATAACCATCTAAATTCTGATTTGAAAATTATATTTACTACATAAATTTTACTTTTTTATGAAATAAGTTAAAAGTTTTATTATAAATTAACATTTTAGAAAAATATAAAGTAAAAATTATTTTTTTGTTTTCAAAAAAATAACTGTTTATTGTTTTTTATGTTGTGAAATGATTAAATAATATGCGCAAGTATTTTAATTTTGTCTGAAATTAATTTTATGGGTCAATTATCAATTAAAGTTATCGAAACGCAATTTCAAATTAAGAAACAAATATAATGTGAAAATTATTTGAGTATTTTAATGAAAATAATTTTTCAATGCTTTTTATGCTTAACATACATCGATTATTTACCCTAAGATTCTGCAATGAAATATTGGCTATTACTTGCGAAATAAAAGTTTATTTTTTATTTAAAATACCTCTATTACATTTATATAAATTTTTTTAATGTTTGCGCTGTTGTGAAATGAGTATCTGAATTAAATTTTCAAAATTATATGTATATATATTTTAATTTTTTTTTAAATCAGTATAAAAGATTATTAATAATTAAAATTTTCAGAAATGAAACTTCAAGTTTAAAAAACATACAAAGTAAAATTTATTTGAATGTTTCAATGGAAATAATCATGTGATGCTTTTTATGTTTTGAACTGATTATTTAATTATTAGCTGATAATTTTTTTAAATATTAAATAACATAAAGATTGAGTTTTCATTGTTTTCTGTTAAGTAACATGAATTTATTATTTACTTTACGGTTATGTAATTCAATATTTCATTACAATTATATAATTTTTTTGAATGTGTGCGATGTTGAGAAATGACTACCTGAATTCTAATTTTCAACATAATATGGACATATTTTTTAATTTTTCCTGAAATTAGTATGAAAGGTTATTAAGAATTCCAATTTTCAGAAAGGCGTTTTAAAAATTTTAAAAATATATAAATTAAAAATTACTGATATACTTCAATGAAATTAATGTTAAAAATTATTTTATTATTAATATTTGTTATCATTATATTATTATTAACTTATTCTAATTGAAATTATATTTTCTGGAATATTTTAAAAAGTTTATAAATAAATTTAATATTTACTAATGAAAGTTAAAATCAAAAAATATATATAAAGTACAAATTATTTGAATGTTTAAATGAAAATAATAGTTTCATTCTTTTTATGTTGTGAACGGAATTATTAATTATCAACTGATTCTATTAAAAGTTATATTTGCTGGAATTAGTTTAAAGGGTTATTAATAAATCCAATATTCATAAATGAAAGTTCAAATAATGAAAAAATATTAAGTAAAAATTATATGAATGTTTTAATGAACATTATAGTTTAATGCTTCTTATTTGGCAAAATGAATAATCAATTATTATCTAATTACTTTTATCACGATATTAAAATAAATTAAGATTATAATGAAGTTTTTTGTAAAATCAAGTAACATACATTGATTAATTACTTGAATTAAATTAAATAATCGATAATTAGTTAAATAATCAAATATTGGATATAATTTGCATAATAAAAGTTTATTTATATTGAAAAAGGCACTATTCTACTTATATAATTTTTCAAATGTATCTGATGTTGTGAAATAAGTCTCTGAATTTAGATTTTGAAAATTATATGTAAATATGATTTAATTTTTTCCTAAAGTGAGTTTGAATTTTTATTAATAATTCAAATTTTCATTAAAATATAAAGTAGAAATTATTTGAATGTTAATTAAATGGAGATTATGTTTTAATTATTTAGCGATGTATTTTTTCAAGATGTTATTTTTTTAAATTATTGTGAACTTTATATGCAAGTAATTTTTAATGATTTTTTAAAAACTAAATATCGGATCGCAATATATTTTGAAAAATAATAGGTAATAATGTTTTAATTATTTAGCAATGTATTTTGATAGTCTGTTATTTTTCTACTACAATTTTTATTTTTTTGAATTAGTGTTTGAATGATTTGTCGATGTAGTATTTTGATGCCCTGATTTACAAAAATTTCCGTGAAATTTCCCGCAGATGTCATTGTACAAAATTTAAGTTTTTCTACAATATTAAATTACATAACCTCAAAGTGCATAAATAATATATTTTAATGATTTCTCAATATATTTTGATGCATTTTTTATAAATTTCGTAATGATGTATTGTTTGTATTCAAGGTATCAGAATTTATTTTGTAAGTGGTCAAAAACTTTAAACAAATAAATAGTTGTTCAAAAATTGGGTAAATGATAAAAATTAAAACCAAATTTTAACCAATTTTTAAAAATTAAAAAATTAACAAAAAATAAATTTTATCCTTCAAAAAATTTGGCTTTAAAACCAAATTTTAACCAATTTTTAAAAATTAAAATTAAAAATTAACAAAAAATAAATTTTATTAACAAAATTTACTTGCGCGCGCATACGCGCGCGTATAATGGTCTAGTTTTTTTAAACGTATATATGCGACATTAACAATTTTTTAAATTAAACATTTATTTGATTTTTAAGTAAATATATCCGCGTTCTTCTCGATTTAAATAAAAATATATTTTCCTCCCGTTTTAATAATGAAGGATAGAGTACGAGTAAGTGTGTAAGTAGCGCAACAAGTTGTAAATCACGCAGTGACAGCAGCGTTAACCAATGTGTAGTACAAGCTTTACAACATAAGAATATTATTAGTGTTGAGAATTTCATTCATATTTTAAAGCCAAGTATTTCTATTTATATGTTAGTTGGGGTTATCTATTAGGGTCAATTAACTTGATCAATTTTAACTTAAATAGAAGACAAACAAAAGATAAGTTGAACCGAATGTTGTAAATCTCTCTAATTTATTGGCAAAAACTGATAAACTTAGTAAAAAAATTTTAAATGAACTTTATATTTACGTATTTAAATTTAATATTCCAAATAACAGAAGTAACGTGTAGTAATTAAATTTTATTAATTTATTAATTATTTATATTAATTAATAGTAATTACTTTATATAGAATTGTCACATTTCAATATTTCAAAACTCTTTCGAATTTAAAAAAGAGTAATAATAAAAAAAGGAGAACATTCTACAAAACAGTTGACTTTTCAAACCAAAAAAAACGTATTTCAAAAAAATAATTAAATTTTCAACCAAAAAGAATTTATTTTCACTTATTTCCTGAACTATTATTATTGCATTATTATTGCATTTTAATCCAAAGAGATGACTTTTCAGATAAAATGAATCTTCAACAAAAACAATGTATTTTTAGCAAAGTAGTTCAAATTTTAGCCTAGTACATAAATTTTTGACACAAAAAATCTGTAAAAATATGTAATATTTAATATTGCTGCAAGAAAAAATTTTAACATGTAAACAAAAACAGTTGAATTCATCAAAAACCAAAGTTGTTACATTTTCAAGCAAACAAGATTTTTCAGTTAAGAAGGAAAACATTTCAAATTAAATTTTTATAAATTGAATTTTCAAGCCAAAAAGAATAATTTTCTGAAAATTAATTGAATTTTCAATCTAGAAATATAAACTTTCTACCAAAAAAAAGATGACTTTGGAACAAAACTGTTGAATTTTCCAAAAAATGAGATTTTCAACCAACTAATAAAATTTATGACACAAAAAGAATCAAATCTCAACGAAAAACTAATATTTTTTACTAAAAAAGATAAAATTTCTATTAAAACAATTAAATTTTACCACAAAAGACGAATTTGCAATAGAAGAGTTGTATTCAAAATCAAAAAGATTTTTTAGTCAAGAAAGAGAAAAATTTTAACCAAGCTGTTGAATTTGCAACCACGAAGATTCATTTTTTACAAAAAGAGGAAGTTTCAACAAAATACATAAATTTTGAACCAAATAGTTCAACTTTCAACTAAAAAAGATCAATTTTCAACCAAAAATTAAATACTTAAATTTTAATTTAAAAAAATCAATTTTTAACAAAAAAGATATGAATTTTCAACTACAAAGATAAATCTTCAAAAAAAAAATTAATTTTGAAAAAGTAGTTTAACTTTTAACCAAGTAGTTAAATGTTAACCAAAAAAGTGAATCTTTAACTAAAATGATAAATCATCAAAAAAAGAATGAGTTTTTAACAAAATAATTTAACTTTCAACCAAATCATTAAATTAAAAAAAAAAAAAAAATTTTTAATTTTAAATAAAAGATAGTTGAATTCAACCAAAAAAGACGAATTTTCAATCAACGAAAATTTTTCAACCATAAAAGGAAAAAAGTTTCAAGCAATTTGTTGAATTTTTAAGTAAAAACGATAACTTTTCAACTAAACTGTTGAAATTTCAACAAAATAATGTAAGTTCCAACCAAAAATAATTTATTTTCAACCAAAAACGAAATAGTTGGATTTTCAGGTAAAAAATTTATTTTTTAACGAAAAAAAAAATTTTTAATGAAAGAGTTCAATTTTTAACCCAGAAAAATGTTCATTCGAAAAAGAAAAAGAACATATTTTTAAATTCTTAATTCAGAAAAATTAATTTTCAATTCAGAAAAATTAATTTTCAATACAGCAAAATAAATTTTTAATACAAAAATATAAATTTTTATCAAAAAAATTAATTTATAAAAAATAGTTCAATTTTCTACCAAGAAGATTAATTTTTTATCAAACAAGATAAATTTTTTTTTATTGTCGAACTTGTAACCAAAACAAATTGATTTCTAAACAAACAGTTGCATTTTCAACCAAAAATAAAAAAGGTTCTACAAAAAATGATAAATTTTCAAATAAAAAAAAAATTGTAAAAAAAGTTAATTTTTTAACCGAAAAAGATTTTTTGGACAAAAAGGAAAAAATAATTGTTGAATTTTCAATAAATAAGATAAATTTTTAAAGAAGATGAATTTTCTTTAAAAAAAACATTTGTTTAACCAAATACATTAATTTTCAAACAAATAGTTGAATTTTGAACTAAAAAAAAATTAACTTTTCACCAAAAACTGAATAGTTAAACTTAGAAAATAAATAAAAATAAATAATAATCAATATAATAAATAAAAATAAATGAAAATAAAAAATTTGGAAAAATAAATTTGCACACAAAAAGGAAAAATGAATTTTCAACATAATAGTTTAATTTTTAACTGGAAGTAATGAATTTTCAACTAAAAATGATGAATTTTTCACTGTAATAGTTAAGTTTTCAACAAAAAATATGAAATTTCAAATAGGAAGATTAATTTTCTATCAAAAATACGATTTTCAACAAAACACATGAATTCAAAATCGAAAAGTTGAATTTTTAACTAAAAATATATATAAATTTCCAGTTAAAAATTAAATAGTTAAATTTTTTGTTACAAAAAATTAATGTTTAACTAAGAGAGATGATTTTTTAACTAAAAGGATGGTTTATTTAACTGGAATAGATTAACTTGCAGTTTGAAAAATTAATTTTCAGCAAAATAAAAATTAATTTTCAACAAATATAATTAAAGTTTCAATTGGAATCGTTAAGCGCTCAGTTTAAAAAATTAATTTTCAACCAAAAACAAGGAATTTTTAACAATATAGTGAAAGCTTAAATAGGGTAGTTGAATTTCCAGTTTAAAAAAATTAGTTTTCAACAAAATAGTTAAATTGTCAATTACAGAAATGAATTTTGAATTAAAATTATGAATCTTTAAACAAAAAAATAATTTTTCACTAAGCAGTTTAACTCCTTACAAAGTAATTAAATTTCAATCAAAAATATATAAGTTGTTAAAAAAAAATGTAATAGTTAATATTTCAACCTGAAACGATTTTAATTTTAAAGTAAAAAGAGTTGAATTTAACCAAAAAAGAAAAAGTTTGAATAAGAGTTGAATTCTTAGTTAGGAAAGATTTTTCAGTCAAGAGCGGAAAAGTTTAATCAAACTGTTGAATTTCAACAACCAAAAATAGGAATTTTCAACCACGAAGATTAATTTTCGAACAAAAATAGAAATGTTAAATTTTCAGTTAAAAAGATTAATTACAAACCCAAAAGAAAAAATTTTTTAACAGAATAGTTAAATTCAGTAACAAAAACCTACTTTTACAAATGAAGAATCATTTTTTTTCTAGGTATATAAAAATTCCGTGACTATTTTGAATTTCCCGGATGAGAAGACACCCTGAATATACAAATTATTATCTAGTCAATTTTTGGAAAATGTTGTTACTATTTTAAGATTTTAACATCCGAGTTTTTATATTTGTAATTATTACAAATTTCGACATTAAACTAATTACACCAAAAACTAATTTTTAAAGAACAAAAAAAATCTGCTGTAGCCCGTATTTGAACCACAAACGCCACTATCAACGAGTGGAGCATTAACCAATTACGCAAACGAGGCAATCAGTAATTAGTAATTGGTTAACGCCCCACTCATGGATAGTGGAGTTCCCGGTTCAAACCCGGGCCACGGCAGATTTTTTCTTGTTCTTCAAAAATTATTTGTCCGCAGTCTTCAGTTTAATATCTAAATTTGTTTTAAATATAAATGATTTTCACTATTGAGAACACCAGTAGAATATAATTAAATTCCGTTGCATTGTTACATCATTACTTTCTTTCCACACGGAATCGAGAACTGAACAAAATGTCTAGATAATTTTTTTCAAAAATAAATTTAGTTGTAATTCACTACTTTATCCTTCATTAAAGCAAAACAATCAATAAAGTGAATAAAAAAGAAAAAAAGCTGTTAGCTCATGTCGCTTGTTTTTCATGAAAGGTGATGATGATCTATTTCTATTTGAGGAGTGGAGATACGGTTAGTAGTTGTGAAACCCCGGTCCCCTCTTGATCCGACGAGTGACGAGATGGATGTATTGCCTGAAGAATAATTGAACGAACGAGGATTAAAAAGGGGTCGGCCTTCGATAAGAGTTATGGTACTGCATAGAAAACGCACTCGCTCGCATACGTAATCGAATCGAGAGCCACCCGGAGCCACCCAGAGCTAAGAAAACCGCTGCGCTGGCTGAATAAGGAAACTGCTACCACTGCTACCAGTGCAACCAGCGAAGTTCAGGGTCATTCCTGCTCGATGGCATCAGCTATCCCAACTTTGGCACGTAGATGCACTGCGCTTGCGCCAGCTATGCGTAAGAGGAACACGGCCCGGCTTATTGTTGTCATGGTAACGAGTTGTCGCATCGTCTTCCTCTCAAGCATCCTAGCGCAAGAGGAACACGGCGCGGCTAATTGTTGCTATGGTAACGAGTAGTCGCATCGTGTTTCTCTCAAGCGTCCTAGCGCAAGCGCAGTACGTCTACTAGCCAAAGTTGGGGTCACCGGATGGCATTACGTCCGAAACTTCTCGTCTTCTTCTACTATCACTCTTCCACTCTGCAATCTACTATTCTGCTCAGGCGGGGACTTACCTGCACCAGGAAAGGACTTAAGAGGGGATAAGCACCTCTCCAGGTGGCTGGGTTACTCTGTTAGTCAGTTACCGGTGAAGGTACGGGAGCTCCTCTTAACAGGTGCTGCTATCTGTTTTAACGAGGAACTATTTAACGATACGCTGTCGGTAATTCAATTATGCCTTTCACTTTACGAGGATACTTTTTTATTGTAACTTTTTAGATTCTACCTTACCAATTTTAGAATATTTTCGACCGAGGGGTTAATTACTCGGATTTTTGGTGTAAACTAGATGGAAAGAATTATAAGAATTAGATATAGGAAATTAATTACAAAAAATCATCTGTATAGAAAACTTTTACACGATAATTGGTATTGGGATGAATAATGCAAAAATATTGAAGAAAATAATGTTAAAGTAGGGAAACTATAAGGAAAGGATTTATTTTGATACGGTTGAATTCTCTTGAGATTTTTAAAATCGATGCAAAACCTTTTTAAATCTCTTCAAATCCCTTGATACTATTGGTAATAATTTTATGTTGATTAAAGATCAATTTTCTACCAAAAAAGACAAAATTTCACGAAAATTCATACATTTTTAATCAAAAAGTTGAACTTTCAACTAAAAAAGATAGATTTTCAACTAAAAATAAAACAGTTAAATTTTCAGTAAAAAAAAATTGATTCTCAACTCAAAAATAACCGAATTTTCAACAAAATAGACATATTTTTAACCACAAAGATTAATATGCAATCAAAATTATGAATTGTTGCACTTTTAACCAAAAATCAGTCAAGAAGGAAAAAAACTTCAACCAAATTGTTGGATTTTCAAACCAAGAAGACAAGTTTTCTACCAAGAAATATTAATTTTAACAAAAAAGTTAATTTTTAACAAAAAATTTGATTTTTAACAAAAAAGTTAATTTTTAACAAAAAAGTTGATTTTTATCAAAAATATAATGGGAGACTTTTTCAACCAAAAAGACTTAACTCTTAACAAAAAATGTAATAGTTAGATTTTCAGTTTAAAAAAAATTAATTTTTAAAAGAGAAAAATGATTTTCAACAAAATAGTTCAAGTTTTAACTACAATTATAAATCTTTAATCTTTGCATTTTTAACAACAAATGAGTTGAATTTTCAACCCAGAAAGATATTTTATCAGCCACGAAAGATAGAAAAAAATGGTTGAATTTAAAAAAAAAAAGAATTTTTAACCAAAAAATATGAATATTTAACAAAAAAAGTTTATTTTCAAACAAAAAGTTGAACTTTCTACCAAAAAAGACGAATTTTTGAAAAAAAATGTTGAATTCTCAACCAGAAAAGATTAATTTTTGAACAAACATTTGCATTTTTATCCTAGAATGAAAAAAATTATTACCAAAAAAGAAAAATTTTAAAACAAAAAAATACACATTAAAAAAGAGTTTAATTTTTAAACAAGATGTTTTTTCAGTCAAGGATGAAAAAAATTGAACCCAATTGTTGAGTTTTTAAGCCAAAATTGCATTTTTAAACAAAAAAGCTGGTTTTAATGAAATAGTTGAATTTTTAGGCAAAAAATTAAATTTTTAACATAATAGTTAAATTTTCAACCCAAAAAGATGTATTTTTAACCATTTGGTCCAATTTTTTAACAAAACAGATTAAAATCCAACTAATAACAGTGACATTTTGAACCCAATTTTGGAATCTTCAAACCCAAAAGACGAAATTTTTTGAAAGACAGTTTAATTTTACAGAAAATCATTCATTTTTAATCAAGAAAGATCACGTAAAAAAATGGTTTAATTTTCAACAGAATAATTAAATTAAACTTTTATTAAAAAAGTTCCAGTTTTATTCAAATAGCTACATTTTTAAAGAAATTTTTTTAACCAAATACACATCTTAGGATTTAAAAAAGTAGGTCATCCACCTGCCAAGTAGTTCCATTTTTAACTAAAAAATATTTTTTCTATAAAATAGCTAAATTTATAAATTATTAGTTCAAAAATTATACCAAGAAGTTGAATTTCCTACTAAAATAGTTGAATTTTCTACCAAAAGTATAAATCTTCAAAAAAGGTAACTTTCAACCAAATAGTCTACTTTTCTATTAATTTTTTAATAAAGTCAAAAATATGGATTTTCAAAAAGAAATACATAAGTCAATATGTCAAAAAAATAAAAAAATTAATTGAAAATGAAAAACAGTTGAATTCACCAAAAAAAAATGAATTTAACTATAAAGCATAAATTTTTAATAAAACAAGTTTATTTTTTACCAAATAGTTAATATTTTTAAATGAATAGTTTAATACTCAACCTAATAGAAAATTTTTGTCAAAATAGTTGAATTTTTCACCCAAAAATATGAATTTTGAATAAAAAAGTCAATTTGCAACTAAATGGTTTACTTTTCTACCTAATGTTTTTATTTTCAAGCCAAATAGACAAATTCTCAACAAAACGTGTAATACTCTAACCATTTTTTTAAACAAAAAGCATGAAAATTCAACCATTTTAAAGAAAATTCATTTTTTTTATAGAAAATTAATCTTTTTATTGAAAGTTAATTCTTTTTAGTTGAAAAGTCTATTACAATATTTTTGATCTAAATTTTATTTTTGTAAGGTTAAAAATTTTATTATGTGTTTAAAAATGTAACTACTTTGTTTAAAATTCATCCCTTTAGTTGAAAATGTAACTATTTTGTTCAAAATTTGTATTTTTTGGCAAACAATTAATATTTTCGGTCGATAATTAATCTTTTTAGCTGAAAATTCACCTGTTCAGTAAAAAAATAACTTTTTTGTAGAAAATTGCTGTTTTTGGGTTAAAAAACATTAACTTTTTGTAGAAAATTTGTCCTTTTTAGGAAAAATTTTATCTTTTAAGGTTCAAAATACAACTGATTGAAAATTATTTTTTTTTAATGATTTTTTTTGTTTTATTTAAAATTCTTATTTTTCGGACGAGCTTTGAAAGACTTTCTTTTTAATTTTTTGGAAAACTTAAAAAGATACATTTTTTGAAAAATTAATTTTAAGAGAATGTTTAAACAGATTTCAAAACATTTCAAAAGATTTATTGAATTGTCAAAAAAAAAAATTTGGAAGATTTGAGGACAATTTCTTTAGTTTTAAAAAAATTTTTAAATTGGAACCAACTTAAAAAGATATATACAAGTTTTGAAAACATTTCAAAAATGATTTAAAATTTGTAAAAGTTTGTAAAAGTATAAACTATTAAATTTTTCATGGAGAATTCACCCTTTTTGTTTAAAAATTCATAATATAAGTTAAAAATTAAACTATTCTGATGACAAGTTTTGTTGCTGTGAAATTGTTCAAATTTGAAATATTTTGTAATTCTGCAATATATATTAAATTAGCCCAATAATTTAACCGAAATACAAATTCAATAATAAACGTGCGTCTTTTGACGATGTTGCAAGACAGTTATTACATAAAATTTGAGGCTATTTTTCATAATAAATTTTTTGCCTCTAATTAATTTAATGTCACATTCTCCTTTATTTACTATCATTACTTAAGAAATTAGAGTGTTATTACTGCGTACAAATTAAAACCCAGTTGCACTGGTTTTGCAAGAGAAAGAAAGAGGCCAGAAAAGTTACGCATATCTTTTAAACCTCCATATTGAAAGTGGTTATAAATTTACATAAATATATATAACTCTGTGATTTATAATGTAAAATTCTAATATAAATCATGCGAGTCTACAATTATAAAGACATTACAGTGAGTGCACGCTCACGTCGCTTACATAATTATTTTAATTATGGAGACGATATCGATACTTTAAGAGGATTTTGGAAAGTGCCATTAATAAACTATCGTCACCACTCAAATGACGTCGAAGGTCAGGAAATATTATTAATTACATTCTAATTTGTACAGTGATGAAAAATCTAATTTTCTATTCCAAAGAAGCAAAAGGAACACGCTTTCATCTTTCTTGATTTGCAAAAAAAAGCATTTGAAAAAAGTTCATATCTGATTTTTTCAGACAAAAATCCCATTTTCGAAAAAATTACGTATATGATAGATCTCATAAACAGTTTGTTTTTTTATTTTATTTAGAGCATACAAAACACATTTTTTATTGTTTCTTGCTGATTAAAATTGCATAACAAAATTATTAATTAATTGCATGATATATAATTTTCATCTCGGTTCGGATTAAATCATTTTTGAGAAAGTCAAAAACTGAAATCGCACGAATATTCTCTTACACTTATAAATAATCTCTATTTAAATTATTTAATAAAATAACAAAAAAGAATAACTGGAATAAAAAGTTGAAAACATAAATTTTATACATATGTGGGTCAAGGTCAATCAATTCAGAATTAAATATTCACAAGTTGCATAACACTTGACTGTGTCTTCCTTTTTTTATTTCTTAATATTTAACAAATCTGAGGAATTTCTTAATAATGAAAATTTCTTTCATTCAAAGAAAAGGTTTTTTTGTCGCAATGAATTTATTTATTTAGTTTAAAATGATTTTCTTCATTTTAAAGTTGTCTTTGGTTATATAATAAAAATTATGTCGCAAAAACTGTTTCTTTAATTCAAGATAAATATTTTTCTGAGTTTTGATTTTCTTATGATTTGGAAACTTGGAGACTTTGTCAAATTTTTATGCAATTTTTTATTTTGAAGGCAAAATTCTTTTAATAAATGAAATTTGAATCAAGATTAAAAAAATATTTAGAATAATATTGTACAAAATGAGCTGAATTAACTGATTGAAAATTTAAGACTATTTCTCAATCATTTCTCGGTTTTCCTGTTTAATTTTTCATTTTTCCCGTATAGTAGTTACACTTCTTTTTGAAAATTTTTATATCCTAATTCAGAACTTCAATTCTTTCGAAAAATTCAATGTTCCATCTTAAAATTATAATTATTTTCGAAAATTCCTAATTTCAAACCTGATCCCTAACTCTCTTCTAAAATTCAGGGATCCAAAAGCAAATTATCATTATTTAGAAAATTTTTTGTTCCAGATCTGCACTGTAATTTTTTTATTAAAAATAATTTTGTTCAATCTTTTTCGGTTTTCAAAAATTAGATTTCTTTTTTTAAGTCACGAATAAGTCAGAATTATAATTTTTTTGCAAAATTCCCTGGACTAATTAAAAATTATTATTATTATTTTCAAAAACTGTCTGTTAATAGTCAGATTCGTAAATTTTTTAAACAAATTCCTTGATCCAAGTCAAAATAATTAAAATAATAAATAATTTTTAAAATAATTTTTTGCGAAAATTAACATCTTTGAAAATCAATTTTCAGATCAGTAAAATTTCTTACCAAAAAAATGCAAATATTTCATAACCAGTAGCTGGAGCTTACCTGGAACAAAGAAGAAAATACTTGATTAGATAATGTTTAGATAATAAATTTAAATAATTTTTCGAAACACAAAATTCAATAAACTTTATTAATTGAACTGTATATATTGATATTAATTCAGTAAAGATTTTTGTAATAAATTCAGTAAACAATTTTCAATAAAACAATGTAAAGATTGTAAAAAGTAAACGACACAATGTTATAGCTTTGTTTCTCAAACGCTTTGTAATTTAGTTATGAATGTAATTAAGCGTTAAGAAGTGGAATGCTCATATTTCCCGATTTGTCACGTGCAGGTCGTTGACTCTACACAAATCTAAAATGATACGCAGGTCGCTCACAAAAACTCACGTGTGTCAATTGACTCATTATTTTCACTGATGACATCAGTCATTTTTAATTATTCAGACTGTGATTTTCACTAATTAATAAGTTGTTTTAAATTACTGAATCAATAACGTTCACTGACTGAATCAGTGATTATAAATGATCTAATTTGTAACTTTCACTGCTTAGATCATTCATTTTGAATGGTCTAATTAGTAAATCAGTAACTTTCACTAAATACGTCAGTAATTTTTAATGATCTAGTCAGTTACTTTCACTGATCAGATCATTCAGTTTAAATACTTTGATCAGTAACTTTCATCAAGTAAATCAGACATAATGATTGATTTAATCAGTACCTTTCTTTGATTAGATAATTTATTTTAAATGGCCCATCCAGTAACTTTCACTGATCAGTCAGTGATTTTGAATGGTCTTATCAGTAACTCTCACTAAGTAAGTCATTCACTTTGAGTTGTCGAATCAGAAACTTTCACTAAGTAAGTCAGCAATTTTTAATTATCTAGTCAGTAACTTTCACTAAATACGTCCGTAATTTTTAATGATCCAGTCAGTTACTTTCACTAATCAGATCATTCATTTTAAATACTCTAATCAGTAACTTTTATCAAGTAAATCAGACATTAGGATTGATTTAATCAGTAACTTCCTTTGTTTAGATAATTTATTTTTAATTTTCTATCCAGTAACATTCACTAAGTAAATCAGTTATTTTGAATGATCAAGCCAATAACTTTTACTGATTAGATAATTTATTTTAAATGGTCTCATCAATAACTTTTACTAAGTAAGTAAGATATTTTTAATGATATAGTCAGCAACTTTTACTGATTAGATTATTCATTTTTAATGTTCTAATCAGTAACTTTCACTGAATACGTCTCTCATTTTTAATGATCTAGTCAGTTGCTTTCACTGATTAGATCATTCATTTGGAGTACTCTAATCAGTAACTTTCACTAAATAAATCAGACATTAAAATTAATTCAATTAGTAACTTGCTTTGATTAGAAAATTCATTTCAAATGGTCTGATCAGTAACATTAAGTAAGTAAGTCAGTCATTTTAAATGGTCTTATTAGTAACTCTCACGATGTATGTAATTTATTTTGAATTATCTAATCATCAACTTTCACTGATTAGATTATTCATTTATAATGTTCTAATCAGTAGCTTTCACTAAACACGTCTATCATTTTTAATGATCTAGTCAATTACTTTCACTGATTAGATCATTTATTTTGAGTACTATAATTACCTTTCACTAAGTAAATCAGACATTATAATTGATTTAATCAGTAACTTTCTTCAATCATATAATTCATTTTAAATGGTCTTATCAATAACATTAAATAAGTAAGTCAGTCATTTTGAATTTTCTTATCAGTACCTCTCACTATATAAGTTATTTATTTTGAGTTGTCTGATCAGTAACTTGCATTAAATAAGTCAGTTATTTTTAATAATCTGGTCAGTAACTTTTACTCATTAGATCATTCGCTTTTTAAGTTCTAATTAGTAACTTTCACTAAGTATGTCAGTAATTTTGAATGATCTAGTCAGTTACTTTCACTGATTAGATCATTCATTTTGAATAGTCTAATCAGTCAATTTCTCTGAGTAAATTAGACATAATGATTGATTTAATCAGTAAATTTCTTTGATTAGATCATTCATTTTGAATAGTTTAATCAGTAACATTAAATAAGTCAGTCATTTTGAATAGTCTTATCAGTAACTCTTACGAAATAGGTAATTTATTTTGATTTGTCTAATCAATAACTTTTACTGATTAGATCATTCATTTTGAGTACTCTCATCAGTAACTTTCACTAAGTAAATCAGACATTATAATTGATTTAATCAGTAACTTTCTTTGATCAGATAATTCATTTTAAATGGTCTAATCAGTAACATTAAATGAGTAAGTCAGTCATATTGAATGACCGTATCAGTAACTCTTACCAAGTAATTTATTTTGAGTTTTCTAATCAGTAACTTTAACTACGTGAGTCAGTTATTTTTAATGATCTAGTCAGTAACTCTCACTCATTAGATCATTCCTTTTTAATGTTTTAATTAGTAACTTTCACTAAGTATGTCAGTAATTTTGAATGAACTATCCAGTTAAATTCACTAATCAGATCATTCATTTTGAAGCCTCTAATCAGTAACATTTCTAAGTAAATCAGACATCATAATTTATTTAAACAGTAACTTTCTTAAATTAGATAATCGAATTTGAATGGTCCATTCAGTAACATTCACTGAGTAAATCCGTGATTTTGAATGATCTAGCCAATAAATTTCACTGATTAGATAATTTATTTTAAATGGTCTGATCATAAACCTTTCACTATGTAAGTCAGTTATTTTAAATGATCTAGTCAGTAACTTTCAAGGATTAGACAATTCATTTTGAATTGTCTAATCAGTAACTTTTACGAAGTACGTCAGTAATTTTGAATGATCTACTCATTTAATTTCACTGATTAGATCATTCATTTATATAGTATAATCAGTAAATTTCACAGCGTGAATCAGACATTATGATTGATTTGATAAGTAACTTTCTTTGATTATATAATTCATTTTAAATGGTCTAATCAGTAACTTTCACTAAGTAAGCCAGTCATTTTGAATGATCTAGCCAGTAACTTTCACTGATTAGGTAATTTAATTTAAATGGTCTGATCATAAACTTTCACTACGTAAATCAGACATTATGAATGATCCAATCAGTGACTTTCTTTGATTAGATAATCTATTTTAAATGGTATAATAAGTAGCTTTTATCAATTAAATCAGCCCCTTTTATTCATGTATAGATTCTAAATAGATTATTTAATTAATAAAAGTTACAGTTTAGAATGTCTGACTTAAAAAGTGAGAGTTACTGGTTAAATCGTTCAAAAATAACTGACTTAATTAGTCAAATTTACTGCTCACATTTTAAGCACTGATTTAATCAATAAAACTTACATTTCAGATCGTTCAAAATCGCGGATTCGGTCAGTGGACGTTACCGACTGATTTATCAGTGAAAACGACAGATGAGTAATTTCAAATTACTGATTGCATCAGTGAAAATAACATTATATAGCAAAAATTTTCCTTATTCCAATATATTATAAATTATTTGTATATACATAGTTATTATACTGATTTAAGACCTGTTTTACTGAATTTGAAAATATTAAAAACATTGGCATACTTTTAAAATCAAATTTAAAAAAATTATGATTAAATAAAAAATGCAATAAAAGGTGAAAGCGGTTGAATTCGTGGATTCCCACTTGACACGCCGGAAAGTTTACATTATCGCACCGTTGCGCGCTCACACTCGCATATTTCCTTTTTTTTTGTCTTCATCCCTCTTTTATTCTCTCTCTCTCGGACGGACGTTACGATCTACCATTGAATTGAACAATGGCGAAACTGGGTTACGCAAATGTCGAGGCTGGAAATTAAAATGCGCACCTTAAAGGCGACATTTCAAATTTATACCTGTAAAATCAGTCAATTTGAATCACTGATGAAATCAGTCGTTTTTAATGATTTAATCAGTGATTTTCACTGATGAATCAATCAATTCAAATGATCTAATTAGAAATTCCAATAACAGAATCAGTAATTTTAAAAAATCTAAACTGTAACTTCACTAATTCAATCAGTCAGTTTGAAAGAACTAACTAGAAACTTTTACTCATTATATTAGTCATTTTTATTTATCTAAACTGTACCTTTTACTAATTAAATAATAAATTCTGTATGGTCTGAACAGTAACTTTTACTGATAGAATCATTTTTGGTTAATTTTAATCATTTATAAAAATGAAGGAATTTAATAAAGAATTTTATTTACAAATAATATTACTATTTTAGTATAGCATACAAATCAGTCACCTTTATTGGCTGAAAAATCAGTCACTTCAAGTAACTTAGTCAGAAATATCGACTGATTCATCTGTTAAAACGAGTTTTTTGTCATTATGTATTATTTATTTTTCAGTCTAAGCAAAACTAAAATTGTTAACACCTAACATTTGGATTTGTTATTAAAAAAATTAAGTTAACAAATAAACATTCGAAGAATTTTTTCAAAGAAAAAAATTCTTTTTCATCTTATATGTATCTAGCTCACTTATCACACTAGCAAACTTGTTTAAGATTGTTAAGACTTAATATTCAGCTTTGTTATAAATAATTTAAGTTAAAAAATATACCATTTCCATCCCTTTTTTGGGAAAAAAATTGTTCATCCTATTTGTTAGAATTAGCGAGACCATCAGGTATATATGATGGAGCGAGGGAACAATGAGAGAAGATAAGACTAAGTTGCAACACCACATGCGAGAAATGTTGCAAGAGTAAAGTATCTTCAATGGCACACATTGCCGGGCT
>JAUELO010000318.1:4798971-4811659 GCA_032357855.1 Amphibolips quercusostensackenii
TCCCCAGAAAGAACTTAAAGGCGTTGGTTAGGATAAGGCTGTTCTTTGGGATATCAAACTTTTTTGAGATCTTGAACAAGACGGAACTGCTCTTGGTGATCTGTAGAAACTTTGAGAGGCTGGTCAGGATAGGACTGCTTTCTGGGGTCTCTAGGAACAATTGAGTGGAAGAGTGAACATTGGATACAGTAGGGTTTCAATTTTGGGTCTTCAGAGATATTTTGGGAGGTTGATGGACATTGTTGGGCTACTTTTGGGGTCTCTAGGGACAATTTAGGAAAGTTGAACAAGTCGGGGTTACTTTTTGGGGTCTCTGATAGTTTTTGGTGGTTGGACAAGGTAAGGCTGCTTTCTGGAATCCCTAGGAACAATTTTAATGCATATTTCAGAATAATGCTGCTTTTTTAGATCTCTGGAAACATTGTTGAGAGGTTGAACAAGGTAGAACTGCTTTTTGTGTTCTGTAGAAACTTTGAGAGGCTGGTCAGGATAGAGCTGCATTCTGGAATCTCCAGTAACGACTAAAAGGGGTTGGACAATGCGGCGCGGCTTTTTGAGGTCACGAGGAAGAAGTTAGACAAAGCGGCGTTTCATTTTAGAGTCTTTAGGGACAGTTTTCAGGGGCTAAACAAGACGTGACTACTCTTAGGGTCCCTAACGTCTATTGAGGAAAGTTGAATGAGGCGAGGCTGCTTTTTGGGATTGCTAGAAATATTTTAAAGGGATCAGACAGAGTGACACGGTTTTTTACGTTATCTAAGGCCAATTTTAAGGAGTTGAACAAGGCGAAGCTACTTTTGGGATCTCTAGAAACATTTTTGAAACCTTGAACAAGGCGGAACTGCTTTTTGGGATCTGTAAAAACAATTTTGAGGGGCTGGTCAGAATGGGGCTACTTTCCGGGATCTCTAGGAACGATTAAAGGGGTTGGATGATGTATCGCTTCTTTTTGAGGTCACAAGGAAGAGGTTGGACATGGCGGGGTTTCATTTTGAGGTCCTTGGGAACAGCTTTGTGGGGCTAGACAAGACGAGGCTTCTTTTAGGGTCACTAGGGATAATTTTAGAGAGTTTGATAAGGCGGGGCTGCTTTTTGGAATCTCCACGGACAAATTTAAGGGGTACCACAAGGAAAACATGTTCTTCGGGGAATCTTGAGCTAATTTTAGGGTCTTTAAAGGCAGTTTTGAGGAAATTTTCAAGGCGGGGCTGCTTTTTGGGAACTCTAGAAACAATCTTAAGGCGTTAGACACGACAGGGCTCCTTTTTCTAGTTTCAAGAAACAATTTTAAGGGGATAATTAGGATAGAGCTACTTTCTTGGATCTCTAGGAACAATTAAAAGAGGATGGACAAGGTGGCGCTGCTACTTTTTGGGATCATTACGAGTAATTTTGAAGGTATAACATGGCTGTGCTGTTCAGTTGGGTCCCTCAGGACAATTTTCGGAGGGTTAGACAAGGTGGGTTGCCTTTTTGGGATCTCTAGAAACAATTCAAAAGGGTTAGATAAGACAGGGCTACTTTTTGGGTCTTTGTGGCCAATTTTTGAGTATTTATAAGATGGGGCGGCTTTTTGGGATCTCTAGGGATAATTTTACCGGATTAAAAAAGCTGGTGCTGCTTTCTGGGATATTTATGGGCACGATTGGCAAATAGAACAAGGCGGAGCTGCTTTTTAGGGTCTTTAAGGACAATTTTGGAAAACTGAACAAGGCGGGGCTGCTTTTTGGGGTGTCAAAAAAGAATTTTTGAGGGTTGGACAAGCCGGACTGATTTTCGCAAAATGGATTGATTGATTAATAATATGTTATTTTCCAAAGCTGGCAGTCATTATGACAGTGATAGTAAAAATAAATACTGATGGTAAACATATTAAGTTAGTGTCTCAGTTATCAAACATAAGTTTTTATTATCTATTTATAGGAACGATATGCTTCTAAAGTTTCACCTGACAATTGATTTAAATCTCCCAATTTAAATATTGACTTTTTATTAGATTTTCTCGCTAGTACTTTAATTTCGATCCTAATATAGTTTGAACTGCAAACAAGTCTATCTATGTAGACGTAAATACAATTAGTTTATATGTAACCCCACTTTCTTCCTTCATACATTACTATTTACAATTTTCGAGTCGTTGCGGGTTGCGGTTAAGCAAGTAATTTATAGGCACGTGTTTCATGTAATTTCAACACATCATGCGTGAAAAGTGTGTTGAGCTAAAAATATATACCATGGACGTCACAAAAAATTTCATTTGCCGGTGCAGATGCAGGTTACGTACATTATGAGTTCTTTCTCCACTGAGTTAAACGTGTAAAAGAAATGTGATAAGGAAATTATCAGAATGTAATCAAATTTAAAATACTCTTATCAAGTCAATAACAAATAAATATTATTTTGTTTGATTAAATTTACTGACTTAATTGATTAATTCGAATGATTTAATTGATTACCAAATTCATATCTGCACACTTCCTCCGAATTATAGGACACTTTTTGCATTGATTGTCATGCTCGAAAGGAGCGTTAAAAATAAAAGATTGAAACCTTGTAATCAGCACGATGAATATTAAAAGAGGTCGATGTTTTAGCACATTTACCTCCTCAATGAGGTCAATGACTTCACGCCTTGTGAATGGTCAAATCATTGCAGTCATAATTAACGTATTTTTGAAAACTGATAAGAAGTTGACACAGATAGCAACACACTTTACAAACCATTACGATGCAATTATTATTTCATTGCTTCATGCAACAAAAGGAAGTTAAAGCACTTTTCATTTTATATTCTCCATATTAAACTTATATTAGTATATCAGGACCTAAATTTTTTTAAATTTTGGATCACGCAATTTTTTTATCACCCCCCCCCCTCCGCCTGTCCCAAATTACAAAAAGAAAACAAACAATTTTTTAACAAAATAATTAAGTTTTCAACAAAAGAGATGAATTTTAAAATGAAATTAATCTTTAACAATAAAAAATGAATTTTTAACAAAATTCTTGCATTTTCAAACCAAAAAAAAAAAGATTCTCAACGAAAAATGTAATAGTTAATATTTCGACCAATCAAGATTTGAAGTTTTAATCAAAAAGCGGCATTATTAATAAACAAAGATTAAATTTCTACACAAACAGAGTAACTTTTAAACTAAAATAATAAATTTTTAACAAAAGAGTTGCATTTTAAAGGAGAAAAGATTTTTTAGTCTATAAAGAAAAAAATTTCAACTGAATTGTGGATTTATCAAGCCCCGAAGACGAATTTTTTACAAAAAAGTTAAAATTTTACCTCAAACAGGCAAATTTTTAACAAAACAATTGAATTTTCAACATAAAAGGATGACTTTGTAATAAAATTGTTGAATTTCCACCAAAATAATTTAATTTTAAACCAAAAAGAACAGGTTTCAAAAAAACACACAAATTTAAAATAGTTTAATTTTCATCTAAAAAATATAAATTTTTCATCAAAAATGGAATCGCTAAAATTTCCAGTAAAAAATGATTTTTGAGAAAATATTTAAATGTTACACAGCAAGTTGAATTTTTTACCAGATTAGTTAAATTTTCAACCAAATAAAGAACAGCTGAAATGAATCCAAAAAATAACGAATTTTCATCAAAATAGTTGAAAAAAATCTATGTTTAACCAAAAAGATTAATTTTCTACCAAAAAAGACTAATTTTCAACAAACTATATAAATTTTTAACTAAAAAATACGAATTTATAACTAAGAAGAATCAAATTTCTACCAAAACAGATACATTTGAAACTAAAAAGACGAATTTTCATTCAAAACTTTATTTTTAAAATTGTTGAATTTTTAAGCTAAAATGATGAATCTTTTGCCTAAAAAGTTTAATTTTCAACCAAATAATTATATTTTTAACAAAAAAGGGTAATTTCTTAACCAAAAATATAACAATACTTCTCAAACAAAAATTATAAACATTTAACCAAAAATTATTGTATTTTTTACGAAATAAATTAAATTTTTACCAAAAGAGATGAATTTTAAACTAAAATGATGGATCTTTATATGAAATTAATTTTCTTCGACAGAAAAACAAATTTTTAACATCAGAAAATTTTTTACTAAAAAGATGGATGTTCAAATAAAATTATGAATCGTCAACAAAAAGAAAATGAATTTTCAACTAAAAATAATAATTGTCAAAAAGAAGATTAGTTTTCTTCTAAAAGAGACCACTTTTCAAAAAAAAACAGTGAATTTGCAATTAAATAGTGAAATTTTCAGATAATAAAAATATCTATTTAATCAAAAATGGAATAGATACATTTTCAGTTAAAATAAATAATTATAATCGAAAAAAATAAACGAAATTTCAAAACAAAACATCAATTTTCAACAAAGTAGTTGAATTTTTAATAAAAAATTATGAATTCTCAACGAAAAATATAATAGTTGACATTTCAGTCAAATCAGGTTTTTATTTTAAAAAAAAACATTCAGATTCAACTCAATCAAGTTCAATTCAAGTTAATTTGAATTCAGAAGAACAATTTTGTACCAGAAAAGATAAATTTTCAACCGAACATGAAATAGTTAAATTTTCACTTTAAAAAAATTCATTTTGACAAAAAAAAAGTTTCAACAAAATATTTTAATTTTGTACAAAAGAGATAAGTTTGCAACTAAAATTATGAATTTTCAACTAATAAAAACAAATTTGCAGAAAGAGTTCAAATTTCAACTAAGTGGTTGAATTTCTAACCAAAAAGATAAATTTTTAACAAGAGATTAATTATATATAAAAAAATAATTTTTTAATAAAACACATGAATTTTTAACCAAATAGTAAAACATTCTACTAGTAAGACACATTAATATTCAAATATTTGAATTTTCATCTAAAACTGTGAAATTTTCAACCAAAAAATGCATTTTAAAAAAGGAGTTGAATTTTCAAGTCAGGAAGATGAATTTCCTACGAAAAATATAATAATAGATTTTTCAACCAAAAAGAAGTAACTTCCATTAAAAAATAGTTGGATTTTCTTATTGAGATCTATCGTATTCAGTTCAGTTCGCATTTAAGTCGAAACACGAAATAAAGGAGTAAATAGATATTTTGATAATTTATAAACGAAATAATAATAGTTTAAATAAATATTTATTTTATTTTTAATACTTTTAAAATTTTTAAGCGCTTGGTATAAATATAATATTTATTAAAAAAATCAGTAATTTCACTCAAGGACGAATGCATTTATCTCTACAGAAAAAGTATTGTAGTTTCATTGCATAAAGTATGTTTTTCTTGACATCTTATTTTCAGACACAGTATTGTTTAATGTTTTATTTTGCATCTAAGATACTGGCACTTCTTTCTCTTTCTATGAACGTGATAAGTGTGCTGCAAAATGTGCACTACCTTGAGAGCAGTACGCTAATGCAATATGCATTAAATGAAAAAAGACAATACCAGTGTATACTTGGCCTGGTAATAGTTGGTGACTCAAGCGGAAACCGTGAATTTTGATGGCCGTCATCATCGTTCTTTTCCATACAGAAAAATTTTAATTTTCAAGGGCAAATCAAACAATTTCAACCAGAACATTGGTCATGTCAAAACAGAAAAAAGTATATATATTATTCTCAACTTTCCTCTAAAGGTTCCAAGAAAATTTAAGGAAAATTCAGTGCCCATATCTCCAGAGGCGATCCACGAGGCGATCCATGACTCGTCCTCATACCTTCTTCTTCATACTCACACTCCAATACACCAGGCAGGAGGAACAATTGGAGTGTGGATATAAAGAAGAAAAAGAAGAAAAGAAAAAAAAGAAAAAGGAGAAGGTATGAGGACGAGTCGTGGATCGCCTCGTGGATCACCCGATTCAGGACGGGATCGTACGCACGGTCTGGCCCTTGTGGATTCTCCGTTGTGACGGTAGACAGTCTCCCACCACCAGCGCACGGTTACCCCTCTCGTCTTTTCCTTGCTCGGAAAAACCTGTATTTGTTTGTTTGCAACAAACAAATTCTTTCTTTGATACAGGGCCAAATAAACATTTGTTTGATTCAAACAAAATTTATTTGATTCATAAACACCATTTCTTAACTCAAACAAATTTTATTTCAATCAAACAAATTATATCTTTAATATAGGGTTAAACAAATGTTTGATTCAAAAAAACATTTTTCTGAGTGCATAAAATAAGAATAAATTTTTTTTGAAGTGAACACCTTATTTACGAACGATAAATAATATCTACAACAAAATTTTAAAAACCAGGTGTGAGGACAAGTCGTGGACTACCCATTTCCAGACAAATTGTTATGCTTTTTAAAATTTTGTTTCAACATTAAAGTCAAGCGTAATGTTTATAAAGGTCAAAAAATCTGTTTTTCTCATTTTTCATCTAAATTTTCAAAGTTATTGAAAAAATTGCATACAAAAGTTGTAGATCTACAAAAACTGGACCTTTCTGTTTTTTTACTTCTTTGTGTGTAACGGGCAGTTTTGAAAAAAAAATTTTTTTTAAATTATAGAATGGATTTAATATATAAATAATAATATGAAAAATATAGTTTATCACAAATGGATGCTTTTCAAGTTCTTTTTACCCAAATAATTTTAAAGACAATAGTAAAACCCTTAAATTTCAAATTTTAAAAGTAAACAATTTTTTTACTTGAAAGAGAGAAAATTGAAAACTTGAACAATTTCTTACATAAAAATGGGAAAATTGAAAAAGTAATTAACTTGCCTTAGAAGAGGAAAAACTGACGAATTAAAACATTTCTCAGCTTTAAAGGGGCTAAATTTAAAAAGTAAACACTTTTTAAATTTGGAAGAAGAAAAAGTGAAAATTTAAACAGATCTTCAACTTAAAAGGTACAACATTTTAAAAGTAAACGAAAATTTAAAAGATATACAATTTTTTAACTTGGAAGAGGGAAAACTGAAAGATGTGAACGACTGCTTAGCTTGAAATGAAGTAAATTAAAAAAATAAACAATTTTTCGACTAGAAACGAGAAGGGAAAATTTACCAAGTAAATCATTTTTTGAATTATAAGTAGGTGAATTAAAGAAATAAACAATTATTATACCTAAAAGCGGGTATAATTGAAAAGCAAACAATTTTTCAACTTGAGAGAGAGAGAAAACTGAAAAAGTAAATGATTTTTCGGATCAAAGGGAAAAAAAATTTCAATGATGAATAATTTTTTTATTCCAAAGAAGAAAAATTAAAAAAGTGAAGAATTTTTCGACTTGGAAAAGGAATAATTGTTAGAATAAACCATTTTTCGGTTTAAAAGAGCTAAGTATTTTAAAAAGTAATTAACTTTTCGACTTCGAAAGGTAGAAAATTGCCAAAGTAAAAAAAATCACGATCAAAGCAATAAAGTTTAAAATATAAACAATTTTTTAATTTGAAAAAAAAAATTTTTTTTTAAATGATCAAATTTTCGACTTGGTAAAGGTAAAATTGACCAAGTAAACCATTTCTTAGCTTAAAATGAGGTAAATTTAAAAAGTGAACAATTTTTTTACTTGGGAGTGGGAAAATTAAAAAAATAAACCATTGTTTTGCTTAAAATAGGGTAAGTTTGAAAAATACACAATGTTTTGACACAGAAGAGAGTAAATCGAAAATGTAAATCACTATTTGGCTTGAAAGGGGGTAAATTTAGAAGAAAACAATTTTCCGACTTGAAAAAGGGAATATTTACGAGGGTAAATTTAAAAAGTAAACAATGTTTTGAGTGACTGGAGGGTAAATTAAAAATGTAAAAAATTGTTCTACTTGAAAGGGGGTAAATTTAGAAGGAAACAATTTTCTGACTTGGAAGCGGGAATACTGACGAGGGTAAATGTAAAAAGTAAATAATGTTTTGAGTCACTGGAGGGTAAATTAAAAATGTGAAAAATTGTTCTACTTGAAAGGGAGTGAATTTAGAAGAAAACAATTTTCCGACTTGGAAGCGGAAATATTGACGAGGGTAAATCTAAAAAGTAAACAATGTTTTGAGTCACTGGAGGGTAAATTAAAAATGTAAAAAATTGTTTTACTTGAAAGAAGGTAAATTTAGAAGGAAACAATTTTCCGACTTGGGAGTGGGAACATTGACGAGGGTAAATTTAAAAAGTAAACAATGTTTTGAGTCACTGGAGGGTAAATTAAAAATGTAAAAAATTGTTGTACTTGAAAGAAGGTAAATTTAGAAGGAAAAAATTTTCCGACTTGGGAGCGGGAACATTGACGAGGGTAAATTTAAAAAGTAAACAATGTTTTGAGCCATGGGAGGGTAAATTAAAAATGTAAACAATTGTTCTACTTGAACGGGGATCAATATAAAAAGTAAACAATTTTTTCAGTTGAAAGACTGAAAATTAGAAACTTAAAGAACTTTTCAGCTTGAAGTAAGAAAAATTTTAAATGTAAACAATCTTTTGACTTGTAAGAGGGTAAATTAAAAAAGTAAACAAATATTTTGCCTAAAAGGGGTTTAACTTGAAAAGTAAACCATTTTTTGACTTCAAACATGGAAAATTAAAAATACACACAACTATTTAGCTTCAAAGGGGATAACTAAAAAGGTAAACAATTTTCTACTTGCAATAAGGTAAATTTAAAATGCGAACCATTTTTCGATTCGGAGGGTAAATTGACAAATAAATCGATTTTTCGGATGGAAAGGGTGCAAATCAAAAAAAGTAAACAATTATATTGCCTGAAAGGAGGTAATTTTAAAAAGAAAGCAATGTTTTGATTTGTAAAAGAGAAAATTAAAAATGTAAACAACTGTTCGTCTTGGCAGGGGGTAAATTTTAAAAGTAAAAAATGTTTTGACTTGAAAGAGGTTAAATTAAAAATGTTAACAATTATTGTCCACTTCGAAAGGAGGTGAATTAAAAAAGTAAACAATTTTTTGATTTTTAAAAGATAAAATTGCAAATTTAAACAACTGTTCGACTTGAAAGGGGATAAACTGAAAAGGTAAACAATTTTTCAGCTCGGAGGGGGGTAAATCTAATAAGTAAACAATTTTTCGATTTGGAAAAGGCAAAATGAAAAATTGTAACAACTTTTTGATTTGGAAAGAGGACCGTTTTGAAAGTAAACAATCTTTTGTCTTGGAAGATGGCCAATTAAAAAAGAAAACAATTATTTTGCCTAAAAGAGGTTTAATGCAAATTAAAAAGTAAACAATTATATTGCCTTAAAGCAATTAATTTAGAAAAAACCAATGTTTTGATTTGCAAAAGATAAAATTGAAAATTTAAGCAACTGTTTGGCTTGAAAGGGTAAAAAGGGTTAAAAAGTAAACAATGTTTTGACTTAGAAGAGGGTAAATTGAAAATGTAAACAATTATTCAGCTCAAAAAGGGGTTAATCTAAAAAGTAAACAATTTATTGATTTTCAAAATAGAAAATTGAAAATGTAAACAACTGTTCGGCTTAAAAGGGGATATATTGAAAAGGTAAACAATTTTTCATCTCGAAAGGGGGTAAATCTAATAAGTAAATAATTCTTCGATTTGGAAGAAGAAAAATAAAAAATTTTAACAAATTTTCAATTCGGAAAGAGGCCAGTTCTAAATCTAAAGAATCTTTTGTCTTCGAAGAGTGTCAATTGGAAAAGTAAACAATTATTTTGCCTAAAAGAGTTTTGATTTGAAAAGAAAAGAATTTTTTGACTAGGAAAATTAAGAATTGAAAATGTGCACAACTTTGCATCTCAAAAGGGGTTAAATTAAAAAAGTAAACAAGTTTTCGACTTTAAAGAGAAAAAAATAAAAAATAAAGAATTATTGCGCTTAAAAAGAGGAAATTTTTTTCATCGCGCTCACTATGACGTAGAAAATAGTTTGCGCTCTCCTATGCAATACTTCCACGAGTCTACAACGACTGGACACTTACGTAATGAGAGTGATCTCACATTGTGGGTGGGGACTAACAATGTATGTCACCGTTGGTAACAAAATGTGTCCTAAAAGACACGAGAATCATACCTCGATTACCTCATCGTTCTTTCTGCGGAGAGCTTATATTAAGAAATCGAGAAAATCTGCAAATCGTTTCCGGTCTGATCGCAGCGCGAAAAAAAAGAGAGAGGTAAGGTTGTTTTGCACTTTTATCATCAGTGCTCAGCCGAAGGTCATTAAGTGTTGTATAAGCTAGGAGTCTAGACCAACATATAATTCATTTCCTTTATTTATGCTCATATTACTCATATAACCGAGCGGACCGAATCCTTAGTAAGTGGAATTGAATGCAAAATACAATTAGTGGGTGAGGAAAATAACTCGCCTCAAGATTTATCATAATATCAATGATTCTGGTATTTATAGACAAATATTAAACGAGTTTGAAAATTAATTTACAAAGCAAGAACATACATTTGATTACGATCGCGTTTTCTTTAAATAAACTAATTGTAAAATGAGTTGGTAAATCAAATCAGTAATGGGGTTTAGAACCTAAAATGAGTCTAAAATGAATAAGTGCGCAGTGAAAAATAATGACTTTGTGAAGCTTCTCAACTGGGGTGCTTGCTAGAGAGATTTATCAACGACCGGGGTCAGGGTGTTGCGAATCGAACGTGTTATTTAAATAAACAACACGAGAATTCTAAATTGATCTAAAAATGAACAACAATGTTTATTTAAACTATTATTTATTGTTATATAAATTATCAAAATTCCGATTTATTTATTGTAGGTTTTACAATCTGTCCCCCTTTTCTCGTTTGAATGAATAAAAGACAATAAGAAAATACAATTATTTTTCGTATTCTTTTTGCTTGAAAATTAATCTTCTTGGTTAAAAACTTAATTCATTGTTAAACATTAAACAATTTTGTTAATCAGACATCATTTTCAGTCAAAAATTGAACAATTTTGTTAAAAATTCTTCTTATTGGCTTAAAGAATCTAGTCAGTAATGATTTTTAGAACCGAAAATAAATTTGAAATGAAAAAGCAGTGGAAAATGATGACTTTGTGAAGCTCATCACCTGGAGTGCTTGCTAGAGGGATTGATCAACGACCTGGGTCAGGGTGCTGCGGATCGAACGTGTTACTTAAATAAACAACACGGGAATTCTAAATTGATCTAAAAATGAACAAAAATGTTTTTTCAAACTATTATTCTTTGTTATATAAATTATCAAAGTTCCGATTTATTTATTGTAGGTTTTACAATCTTTCCCCCTTTTCTCGTTTGAATGAATAAAAGACAATAAGAAAAGACCATTATTTTTCGTATTCTTTTTGCTTCAAAATTAATGTTCTTGGTTGAAAACTTAATTCATTGTTAAAAATTAAACAATTTTGTTAATGAGACATCCTTTTTGGTTGAAAATTCAACTATTTTGTTAACAATTCGTCTTATTGGCTTAAAGAACCTAATCAGTAATGATTTTTATAAACGAAAATGAATCTGAAATGAAAAAGCAGTGGAAAATGATGACTTTGTGAAGCTCATCACCTGGGGTGCTTGCTAGAGAGATTGATCAGCGAATTGGGTCGGAGCAATGTTACGAAATAAACGTGTTATTTAAATAAACAACACGGAAATCCTAAATTAATCTAGCAATGAACTTCAATGTTTATTAAAAAAAAATATTCTTTGGTTTAAAAATTATTAAAATACCTATTTATTTATTGTAGGCTTTAAAGCCTTTCTCTCTTTTCTAGTTTAGATAAATAAAACAAAATAAAAAAATACAATTTGAAAATTAACCTTTTTGGCTGAAAACTTAATTTATTATTAAACATTAAACAATTTTGTTAATAAGTCATTCTTTTTGGTCGAAAATTTAACTATTTTGTTAAAAATTCGTCTTATTGGTTTAAAAATTCAACATTGTGGATAATATATTTTTTTTTGATTGACGGAAAGAGCTTCCTTGGTTGAAAATTCAACCCTTTTTGAAAACTCGTTTTCTTGGTTTAAAAATTAATATCTTTTTGGTTGAAATTTTCTCTTTTTTCGTTGAAATCGCTTCAAAAAGTTTGGTTGAAAATAAAATTTTTTGTTTTGTTTAATTAAATTTGGTTTTGATTTTCAAAACGTCTTTTTGTTTTAATATCAACTATTGCATTTTTCGTTAAAAATTAATTAACAATTTATCATTTTGTTCAAAATCCATTTTTTTTTTGCTAAAAATTATTCTTTTTAACCGGAAATTTAACAATTCTATTTTTGGCTTGAAAATTCATATATTTTGTTAAATAATTGTCTTTTTTGCTGGAAAATTAATCTTATTGGCAGAAAATTCATTTTTTGGTAGGAACTTTAATTATTTTGTGGAAAATTTAACAATTTTAATAACAAATTTGCCTTTCCTAGTTAAAAATTCAACTTTTTGTTGAAAATTCGTGATTTTGGATTAAAAATTTAACTCTTTTGGCAAAAAACTCAACTATTTGGTTAAAAATTAACTTTTTGGTCAAAAAATCGCCTCTTTTGGTTGAATTCAAGCGTATCTGATTCAAAAATATTATAATAGAACTCTATTTTTGGATAAAAAGTATATTATCTGGTCGGAAATACACCATTTCTTTAAAAAATTCCACCTTTTTGGTTAAAAATTTAACCCTAATATTAAAAATTTATATTTTATAGTTTATTCGTGTTTTTTATTCAAAAACTCAACAATGTGGCTAAAATTTTCTTTTTCTTCAACGGAAAATCTTTCATT
>JAUELO010000318.1:4820789-4837798 GCA_032357855.1 Amphibolips quercusostensackenii
AATTTTTTGAAAAATAGTTGAATTTTGAACGAAATACTTGAGTTTTCTACAAAATGTCAAATTTTTAACAAACTAGTTACATTTTGTACGAAATAGTTAAATTTTGAACAAAATATTTGAATTTTATATCAAATTGTTGAATTTTCAATGAAATATTTGAATTTTCTACCAAACCGTTAAATTTTTAACGAAATTTCTACTGAACTGATAAATTTTCCAAGTCAAAAAAAGGAATCGTTGCATTTTTGATCAAAGAAGACGAATTTTCCACTAAATTTGTATTTCTTTATAATAAATTTAATTTTTAATTAGGTAGTTGAATTTTCCACCAGACTTGAATTTCCTGCCAAATACTTCAATGCTCTACTAAATTCTTGGATTTTCAAGCCACAAAGAAGAATTTTCTAAATAATAGTTAAAATTCCAAGTAAAAAATTCGGGCCAAAAAGACAAATAGTTGCATTTTTAACCAAAGCAGACGAACTTTCTACAAAACAGTTAAGTTTTAAAAAAAAGTTAAGTTGTAAAAAAATAGTTGAATTTTTAAGCCAAAAAAAAACGAATTATCTGCAAAACAGTTGAAACTTCAAGCCAAAACGATGAATAGTTGAATTTTCAACTTAACTTTAAAATAAAATAATTAAATTTTCAACAGGATGATAAATGCTGCACCCAAAAAATATGAATTCTCAGCAAAAATTATAATAGACTTTTCAACCAAAAAAATGAACTTTTAACCCAAATTGCTTGGATTCTCTTAACTTATTACGTTTTATTAATTCAGTTTGAATTAAATCAGAAAAACGAGAAACAAACGGAAAAGATTGTGAATCCTGCGATAAACAAATAGGAACTTTGATAATTCATGTACTAAAAAATGCTCTAAATTTTGCTTAGAAAAAAAAGTGAATTTCCCATTACACACTTTTGGATTTCAGACTACAGCCTTTTAAATTCGGATTACACCAAGTATGTCGGAATACGCAACAATTTAAGTCCCTGGAGTTTGTAGGTGCCTGTAGTCTGTAAGCATGATCGTTTTATCACACCTAGTAGTCGTGCTTGTTGTGCTTGCCTCGCCACGTGCACTCACACAGACGCGTTACGTGTGTAAGGCAAAGTGAGTTTCTGTCTGAGGCCCCTCTCGAGTCGGGGCCCGAACGAATATAAACGCGATATAGATGAAAATGAAAGTGAAAGGGAAGGGAAGGTAGAAAGGGTTCGCGCACTCGCTTCGCCCCCTTCTCTCGCTCCACCCCTCTCTCGCTTCGCCCCTCTTTCTCTCCACCCTTCTCTCGTTTCCCCCTTCTCTCGCTTCACCCCCTCTCTCGTACCACTAAGGCCCCGAGAACTAAACTGCGACCAACTGATCCACGTTTACAATCGCCACGAGACATATCGAAGAAATGAGAAACCGGGACCGGGTTATTCTCTTCTACTCCATTCTACTTTTCTTATACCTAAGTAGATTCACAACGGCACCCACTGGTGCAAAGGGTACTTAGGATATTACTATATTTCATGGAAATATTACACTTTCAAAATATCAAGGTGAAAGTACGATTCGTTTGTGACTATATTTCATAATATATGCTGTATACTGTATATGCATAAGGTTCACATTTTAATGCCTCTGGTATTTAATAACAAACGTGTGTCTGTTTAGCAATCGCATAACTTACCGAGGGAAAATAATGTTGTTCTACCTACTAGGAATTAAATGTGATATTTATCATTTTCTGGCCTTTGAAATTATCAGGGTGGCCGAATTACTTCATTTTCAAAATTCCCGGACTTTTTCTTGATTCTTCTCTAAACGATTTTTGATTTTACTGACGATTATTATAAAGACCAGCATTTTATGCTTGTAATATTTTTAACAAAGAATCTTTTGTGAACAAAATAAAACAGTCTTAGACTACAATTTGAAATTATAACATTTATTTCATCCAAAAATAATTACTTCTACCGTTAAAGATAAACTTTCAATCTAAAAGGATAAAATATTTATTAAACAGTTAAACTTTCGACCAAAAAAGATGACTTTTGAACTAAACAGTACAATTTTCCACAAAATAATTAAATTTTCAATAAAATATTTGAACTTTTAACCCACAATGATTAATTTTAAACCAACTTGTAGAATTAGCGAATAAACAAGATGACTTTTTTGTCATAAAAATATGAATTTTCTATAAAAAAAGACGAATAGTTAATAAAACAGTTGAATTTTCCATAACAAATATGAATTTTTAACTAAAAAGTGTAATTTTCAACAAAATAATTGAATTTTCAATGAAAAAAATTGATTTTTTAACCAAATAGATGAATTTTTAAGTAAAACAGATGAATTTTTAACCAAGAAAATTAATTTTTGATAAAGACGAATTTTTAACAAAATAGTTGAATTTTCGATTAAAAAAATGTGTTTTCATGTAAAAAAAAAACAGAATAGTTCAATTTTCAAAAAAGACGATTAATTTTTTGTCAAAAAGACGGATTGTTAACTAAGCAAGACAAATTTTTAACAAAAAAATTTTTTTAATTTTTTTGCAAAGAACAGACGAGCTTTCAACAAAATAGTCCATTATTAAACCAAAGAGATGAATTTTCAACTAATATTATGAATCTTCAACCAAAGAAAAAAATTTGGAAGAAAATAATTTAACTTTTGTTCAACCAGAAAAGATGTTTTAAACCAAAAGTTGTTGAATTCAACCAATAAAGAAAAATTTTTAACACAATATTTAAATCTCCAACTAAAACAAATTAGTTTACAACTCAACAGTTGATTTTTTAAGTAAAACAGATATTTTAGTTAATAAAGAAACGAAATTTCAAATAACATTTTGAATTTTTAGGCCAAAAGACAAATTATCTTCAAAAAAATAAATTTTTAAACAAATAGTGGAATTTCCAATTCAATAGATGAAATTAATTAAATTAAAAATTAATTCTCTAAATTCTTAGAATTCTCTGAATCCCATAAGTTCTTTGAATTTCTTCAGTTCTCTGAATTTCTTGAATTCTCTGAATTCTTCGATTTCTCTAAAATATTAGAATTCTCTGCATCCATTGAGTTCTTTCAATTTCTTCAGTTCTCTGAATTGCTTGAATTCTCTAAATTCTTAGAATTCTTCGATTTCTCTGAAATATTTAAATTCCCTGAATTCCTTCAGTTATTTAAATTTCTTCAGTTCTCTGAATTTCTTGAGTTCTTTGAATTTCTTCAGTTCTCTGAATTCCTTAAATTCTCTGTATTTTTAGAATTTTCAGAATTCTCTGAATTCTTATAATTCTCTGAATTTTAAGAAATTCTCTGAATATTCAGAACTCTCCAAATTCTTAGAATGTTTAGAATTCTATGAATTCTTAGAATCTCTAAATTCCTAGAATTCTTAGAATTTCCGTAAATTCCTAGAATTCTCTCAATTTCACGAATTCAAGGAATACTACGAATTCAACGAATTGAGGGGATGCAGGAAAAGAAAGAAATTCCAAGAAAGAATTTTCAGTCAAGAAAGAAAAAAAAACAACAAATTGCTAATTTTTCCAAAAATACGTATAAGAATTTTGGACCAAATAGTTGATTTTTCAGCTAAAATAGATCAATTTTCTACAAAAAATGAAATAAGTAAATTCATAGTTTTAAACATTAATTTTAAACAAAACAAAAAAAGACAAATTAATTTTCAGCCAAACAGTTGACTTTTTTACAAAAACAAGTTTTTCAAACACGAAAGAAACAAAAATTGAAATAAAATGTTTATTTTTCAAGACAAAAAGACGAATTTTCAACAAAAAAGTTCATTTTCAACCAAATAGAGTGATTTTTAACCAAAGAGCTAAATTTTCAGTCAAGAAAGAAAAAAGCTGAATTTCGAAGCCAAAAAGAATTTTTTATTTTAATTTGAAAAAAAACATGAATTTTGAACTAAATAGTGAAATTTTCAACAGAAATAGAATTTTTTTTCAAAAAATGGAATAGTTAAATTTTCATGTATAGAAAATAATTTTCGAAAAAAAAAACAATTTTAAACACAATATTTGAATTACCAAAAAAAAAAAGCAAATTAATTTTTAACAAAAAGTTCATTTTCAACCAAACAAAGTAATCTTTAACCAAAGAACTAAATTTTCAGTCAATAAAGAAAAAAAATGAATTTTGAAGACAAAAAGAATTATAAAAAATACATTAATTTTTTTTTAATAGTGTAATTTCTAACAAAATAATCTGATTTTCAATGAAAAAGTTGATTTTTTAAACAAATAGCTGAATTTTTAAGTAACACAGATTAATTTTCAACCAAGAAAATTAATTTTCAATAGAGACGAATTTTCAACAAAATAGTTGAATTTTCGACTAAAAAACATAACTTTTCATAAAAAAAAAAACAGAATGGTTCAATTTTCAAAGAAGACGATTAATCACATATCAAAAAGACAAATTTTCAACTGAAACAAGATAAATTTTTAAGCAAAAATAAAAATTTTAAGTTTTCCTGCACAAAACAAACGAGTTTTTAACAAAATAGCCCATTATTAAACCAAAGAGATAAATTTTCAACTGAAATGATAACTTTTTAACAAAACAGTGCAATTTTTAACAACATAATGCAATATTTAAATTTAAATAACATATTTTATTTCTTAATCAAATGTCTTAATTTTTAATCTACAAAGATGAATTTTCAACTGAGGAAAGTAATTTTCTACCAAAAGACGAATATTCAACCAAACAGTTAAATTTTCAACTAAAAAAGATAAGTTTTAAGCAAACACTAAAAATTTCAATTATCAACAAAGAAATTTATTTGAAGAAATAGTACACTTCTTAACAACATGGTGCAATTTTCAATGTAATAGTTTAATTTTTTACCAACTATCTAAATTTTAAAATTACATAAAAAGATAAATCTTTTATAACCACGAAAAGTAATTTTTGACCAAAAAAACGAATTTTTAACCAAATAGTTGAATTTCAAACTAAAAAAATAAGTTTTCCACCAACAATAGAATAGTTCAATTATTAAACCAAAGAGAAGAATTTTCAACTAAAATAATGACTTTTTGAGAAAATAGTGCAATTTTTAACAACCAAATGCAATTTTTAACAATATTTAAAATTTTCGAGTAAATAGATGCAACTGAAAATGTAGAAATATAAATACAAGGCAAACAAATTGATTAATTTTTTTTTTTAGGTTGAAGATCCAACATTTTTGGTAGAAAGTTCACCTGTTTAGTCAAAAATTCACTTTCTTCTTGAAAATTCATACTTTTCAGTTGAAAATTCATCAATTTGGTTAAAAAAAAATCTTTCTCAACCGTAAAAATGATTTTTATTTGAACTTTCAACTAATTTTTAAAAATTTATACTTTTTGGTTCAATCCAACTTTTTTACTTTTATTTTTCCTTAAAACTTTTTATGGAAATATCACAGAAACGGAGGCAAAGAAATGATTTCTTTGATCACAAGTTCTTTACCTTTAAACAATATTTAATAAAATTAAGCAAATAATTTATTCAACGAATAAAATCATAAATAATCCTATCCCTGACTTCTGTATCTCAGAAGATAAAATCTTCTAACCATGTTTTTTTTCTGCTAAATTAAATCAGGACAAAGCCACAAAAGCGTTTATTCAAAATAATGAATTCCACAAGGAATACCTGTTGATAAGTTTTACCAACCGAGCGAGCAAGTCGCCTCGAGTAGACCGGGAATCGATATCTCGCGATCGCGTCAAGAGAGAACACAGCCAGAATAAAAAAAAAAGAAGACGAAGAGGTAGAGCTTCCTCTCTGACTGTGCGAATTGCACGCGTGGATTAACACGACCCGAGATAAGGCGCCAAGGTGGAAAGGGAGGGAGAGAGTGAGAAAAAAGGGGCCCGAGGAGTAGGGGGAGAGAGAAAGAGTGAAAAAGAGTGGGGAGGAGGCGGGGCTCGAAGGAGGGACCGGTGGGTCTGCTGGGCCCGACGCAGGAGACGATGTGGGAAAAGAGGAAGCTAATCAAAAGCGGAAGTACGCTTCGGCGAATCCCAAGGCCTTGAGAAGCACACTTAGCCGCAGCTTTTAGCTCTTTAATTGCCAACTTTATTTGCTGATGCCGACGACGCGACGCGACAGAAACCCTTTCACCCTTCCACTTTCAAAATTTCGGTGGGGCCTTAAGAGGATTTAAGTCCCGAGATGGAGATTATAAGCTTTTCATTTCTTGCTTCTTGTGCATTTCTCTTGAACAAACTTATCCATACAATGCCCGTAGGTTTATGCGGATTCTCATTTCAGAACTACTTTCCAAATTTAGACTTTCTCTACGGAAAGTAGAATTGCAATTTTAGAATTTGAATTGAGAATAAATCAAAATTTTAATTTTTTTTGACATCCAATATTTAAATTTAACTATGAAATTGGTTGAAATTGAAAAAAGATGGCAACCCACAAACAAAACCTATTTTTTTCTTTTTCTCTATCTCTTTTTTTTAATTTCCAAGAATTTTGCAGTTGAAATAGAATTATAGTTAGTTTTATCTTTTTGAATTATTATTTTTTAGTTAATATTGATAGTTATATTCCGCATGCTCCTTAGGATTATTATCAATTATCAAAATGATAATTTTCAAATAACTAATTTAAATTTAAATTTCCTTATCAAACGAAATTAAATTTGCTAGCTAAGAACATTTGTGTTCGGGAATTTAGGGAGAATTTGGGAGATTAGTTAATACAGTTATTTAAAATTTTTAATTAATGCCCTTGTTACAATGCCATAGATCCTATGGCACGATTTAAATTAAACTTTTAGAGTATTTTTGTATTTAATTTTTAAAAAATTTGGCCCGGAAAATACTGTTCAAATCTAAATAATATTAACCTAATTATTTTCAATGATGCTTACGTATATTTAATATCTACTTAATAGCTATTCTTAAAAATTTATAGGTAATTATTTTTAAAGAAATTGTAAAATTCACTTATTATTTTTCATTTAAATTTAATTCGTTTTAATAAAAAATGTTCAACCACAGTTGAATTTTCTACAAAATAGTTGACGCGTTTACAAAATATTTAAATTTTCACAAAGAATTTTATCATCATTTTGTTTTAAAATATAACTATTTGGTTGAAACTTCTTATTTTCGGATTGAAAATTCAACTGTTTTATAGAAAATAAGTTTTTTTTTTCTTTAAAAACTCCACAATTTGGTTTTGAAAATTTTCTTTTTTCTTGAACGAAAAATATTTTTCGGTTGAAAATTTAACTATTTTGTTGAAAATTAATCTTTTTGGTTTGAAACATCATATTTTTTGGGAGCATCTTTTTTGGCTAAAAGGTTACTGTTTTGTAGCAAATTAATCTATTTTGGCTGAGGATTCAACAATTTAATTGGAAATTCGTCTTTTTTGAATGAATTTAACTGTTTTTTATTTAAAATTTAAATCTTGCTAGTTAGAATATTAACTTTTAAATTTTCTTTTGAGAATTAATCTTTTTGGATGAAAATTTAACTGCTTGATTAAAAGCTGAATTACTTTGTTTAAAAATTTTAATTTTTGCTTAAAGATTCGTCTTTTTCCCTTAAAAACTCAACAATTTGGGTTCGAATTTTTTTTATTTCTTGAATAAAAATATTTTTTGGTTTCAAATTCATCTTTCATGTTTAAAAATTCATCTTTTTTAAAAACTTAATCGTTTTTGGTTAAAAATTAAACTATTTGGTAAAAATTTTTTTTTTTGGTTGAAGATTAGATTTTTCATCCAAAAATTCAACTATGACATTTTTCGCGGCAAACTAATCTTTTGTGGTTGAGAATTTAACTATTGTTGAAAATGTATTTATTTTTGTTGTTGAAAATTAATTTCTTTATCTGAAAATTGCAACTATGTAATTTTTCGTTGAAAAATTATCTTACTTATAGTTAAAAACTCAACTATTTGGTTCAAAATTCATCTTTCTGGTTAAAAATTCAAATTCTACTTGGATTAAGTACACTGTTTTTTTAATTAAAATAAAAATACTTTTTGATTGAACTACTTTGTTAAAAATTCAGTTTTGGTTGATTCATCATTGAAAATTCAAAAATTTCTTTGACATTTTTTTTCTTTCAAATATTTCGTTGAAAGGTTGTCCTTTTGGTTTGAAAATTCATCTCTTTCAGTATCTTTTTTGGTTGAGGATTTAACTATATTGTTAAAAATTCATCTTTTATGGATAAATTTGATTGTTTTTTATTTAAAATAGAAATATTTTTTTTTGTTTCAATATCAAATATTTATATTTTATGTAGAATTCATTTTTTTTTTTTTTTTTTTTTGAAAATTCAACTACTTGGATAAAAGTTTAACTATTTTGTAGAAAATTCGTCTTTTTTAAGAGAAAATGCTTCTTCTTAGTTAAAAATTCATCCTTTTCGGTTAAAATGAAACTATTATGTAAAAAGTCATCTGTTTTGATGAAAATATAATATTTTTACTCAAAGTGTCAGGAATTTAGAATTATTCAAATTTCATTCAGAAAACGATTTGGTTGATGAAAAAAACAGTTGTTGATACAACCACAAAATATGGCTATTACAGCAACAACAAAATATTTCTTTGACCCAATCAAATTTTCTAATTGTTTTAACCAAATATTTTAGTAGATAGAGTATAATGTAAACGGTTGATGTAAACAAAAAATATTAGTATGCATGAAGCATACTGAAACCAGTTTTTTGGTTTAAGAATTAATTGTTTTTTTATTTAATTTATTTTATTTTTATTTTATTTATTTATTTTAATTAATTTAAACATTAATTGTATCTAAAACAATTTATTCATTTTCATTTAAAATATTTTCCTTTTCCCCCTGTTTTTAGAACATTTGGGCCCATGAATCCTATTATTGATACAGTTGAAAAAAAGCGTTTTGGTTTTTTTTTCATAAGTACACTGTTAAAAATGTTCGGAATTCTACAACACTTCTACCATACAAGCGTAAGGCTAAATTCCAAACATGGTATTGGAATGACGGAATTGCAATACATGTATTGTAATTGGGCTAATTCGTGGGTCACCACCGAGCATTCCAATAAATGTTCTGTAGCGTTTGTAAGTCGAAAATTGTGCGCATGCGCAAATATACAGAAGCATCACTGGCCACTGAACTCGCATTGAAAAATTCCAATACATGCGAGGTACCATACCAATCCCAGCATTTGAAAACTACAACACTATGTATTGTTACTATTGTTATTATTATTGTTAACCTTACGTTTCGGAAATAAACTTTTAATACATTTAGTGGAAGTTTTCAACAGAAATTTTTTACAGTATAGTGAGGAGTCGACACACAAAATACGTGTAGTCCAAAATTCGAAAAATTGTAGACCCTGTTGGATTTGCCAACCCCAAAAACTATCCAAGTCCCATTGTCTTAAACTGAAGTTCTATGAATCTATGCAATGCTGACAAATTGACATATTAAATAAGACATGTTTCAGAAGAATTTTATGAATTGTGAAAGATAATAATTTTCCTCGAACATGGCTCAAGTTTAAACATTCAAGACACAGAAATCCCCTTAATAAGCCTCCAAGAAGGAGGGAATTCTAATCGAGGTGCAATGAACAACAGGTAGTCGGCAGCAACCCAAACCTGTATAATAGTATACCTGTTACGCGCTGTGAGTTAGGTGAAAGGGTTTAAATAGAATTTCGATTTGCGAAGCAAAATCATCCGCTCCAGCTTGGAGCAGTACGAGAAATTTAAAGTTACATAAACTCCAAAGCTTTCAAAATAAAATTGTCAGAATGATTACTAATGCTTCTCCTAGAGACAGAAATATTGATCTACACAAGCAATTATATCTTCCACTTATATTGAATTACATTCGTAAATTAACAAATGACTTTTAAAAATCAACTGAATTTAACAAAACTCGAGGAAGCCAAACCATTACAAAAGGACGATATTCCTTTTAAATGATGTACAGGATGCCCTATCCCTATACTAATGAAATATTTGCGACAAAACCATCACAATTGCCTGCACAATCTGAAATATAGTCTCAACACCTTCACTACCTCTTTTTTGTTTATTAAATTTAAGATTAAGGTTTTTAGATATAAAATTCAAGTTTAAGGTTCTTTACTCATAGGTCCTTTTCGCTCAATTTTTTGCCATAACAATTATCATTAATTCAGCATACACTCAGTATTACTATCCAGAAGCGGCGGAGCCTTTTTTTTCTAGGTGGGGTCAGGGGCATAGACTTACAATATTGGATGGCAGAATTATTACATAGTATAATAGTATTATACTATGAAAAAATTTCACGTCAATCGTAAATGATAAATAAACAATAAATAGTGAATAATAAATAATAGTAAATAACAAATACAGGTATAAAATTCATATTGCCAAAGATTTAACAAAGATTTAAATGATTTTCCAAATATTTCACAAATATGACCAAATATCTCAAAAATATTTCAAATATTTTGCAAAGATTTCCAAACATTTCAAAGTTTGTAAATATTTTGAAAATATTTCGAATAGATTTAAAAGATTTCAATTACTTCTAAAAAAATTCATATGTATTTGAAACAGTGCACAAAGATTTCAATAATTTCACAAATATTATTGAATATTTCAAAACTATTTCAAACATTTTGCAAAGGTTTTCAAAGATTTCAAAAAAATTTCACAAATATTTTAACGATTTCCCAAAGATTTCACAAAGATTTTACAAAGATTTTAACGATTTTCTAAAGATTTCAAAGATTTCACAAAAATTTCGAATATTTCGCAAAGATTTTAGATAGATTTCAAAGACTGCATAAAGATTTCACAAAGACTTCAAAAATTTCAATAATTTCACAAATATTACCAAATATTTCAAAAATATTTTTAATGTTTTGCAAAGATTTCCAAAAATATTAGAAAGAATCCAAACAGATTTAAATGATTTTCTAAGGATTTTGAAGATTTTAAATATTTCAAAAAGATTTCGGATACATTCAAAAGATTTCACAAAAATTTCAAATAGATTTTGAAGAGTGCACAAGGATTTCAATGATTTTCCAAAAATTTCAGAAAGATTTAAAATAGATTTTAATGATTTTTTAAAGATTACAAAAAAATTTCACAAATATTTCAGTGACTTCACAAAGATTTCACATATATTATCAAATATTTCAAAAATGTTTCAAATATTTCGCAAAGATTTCTAAAGGTTTCACAAATATTTTAATGATTTCCCAAAGATTCCACATATTTCGCAAAGATTTTTTAAGATTTTCAAAGATATCAGAAAGATTCTACATAGATTTTAATGATTTTCCAAAGATTTCACAAATATTTCGCGAAGATTTCTAAATATTTCAAAAAGATTTTACAAAATTTCAATGACTTCCCAAAGATTTCACAAATATTAGCAAATGTTTCAAAAATATTGCAAAGACTTCTTAAGATTTCACAAATATTTTAATGATTTCCCAAAGATTTCACATATTTCGCGAAGATTTCTAAAGATTTCAAAAATATTTTACAAAATTTCAATGGTTTCCCAAAGATATCACAAATATTAGCAAATGTTTCAAAAATATTGCAAAGACTTCTTAAGATTTCACAAATATTTAGATGATTTCCCAAAGATTTCACATATTTCGCAAAGATTTTTGAAGATTTCCAAAGATTTCAGAAAAATTTTGCATAGATTTTAATAATTTTCCAAAAATTTCACAAATATTATCAAATATTTCGCGAAAATTTCTAAAGATTTCACAAATATTTTGATGATTTCCTAAAGATTCCACATATTTCGCAAAGATTTTCAAAGATTTTCAAAGATTTCAGGAAGATTTTACACAGATTTTAATGATTTTCCAAAGATTTAAAAAAAATTTACAAATATTTCAATGATTTCCCAAAGATTTCACAAATATTATCAAAGCTTTAAAAAATATTTCGCGAAGATTTCTAAAGATTTCACAAAATTTCAATGATTTCCCAAAGATTTCACAAATATTAGCAAATATTTCAAAAATAGTTCAAATATTTCGCAAAAATTTCTAAAGATTTCAAAAATATTTTAATGATTTCCCAAAGATTTCACATATTTCGCAAAGATTTTTGAAGATTTCTAAAGATTCTCCAAAGATTTCAAAAATATTATAAAATATTTCGCAAGGATTTCTAAAGATTCTACAAATATTTAATGATTTCCTAAAGATTCCACATATTTCGCAAAGATTTTCAAAGATTTTCAAAGATTTCAGAAAGATTTTGCACAGATTTTAATGATTCTCCAAAGATTTCACAAATATCAAATATTTAGCGAAGATTTCTAAAGATTTCACAAATATTTAAATAATTTCCTAAAGATACCACATATTTCGCAAAGATTTTTAAAGATTTTCAAAGATTTCAGAAAGATTTTGCATAGATTTTAATGATTTTCCAAAGATTTTACAAATATTTCAGTGATTTCCCAAAGACTTCACAAATATTATTAAATATTTCGCAAAGATTTCTAAAGATTTCATAAATATTTTAATCATTTCCCAAAGAATGCACATGTTTTACAAAGATTTTTTAAGACTTCCAGAGATTTCAGAAATATTTTACATAGATTTAAATGATTTCACAAAGATTTCACAAATATTTCAATGATTTCCAGGAATTTCACAAATATTATCAAATATTTCCAAAATATTAAAAATATTTCTCAAAGATTTCTTAGGGTTTCAAAAATATTTTACAAATATTCCAATGATTTCTTAAAGACTTCACATATTTCGCAAAAAATTTTCAAGACTTCTAAAGATTTCAGAAAGATTTTACATAGATTTTAATGATTTTCTAAAGATTTTCAAAGATTTCACAAATATTATTAAATATTTTCAAAATATTAAAAATATTTCGCAAAGGTTTTAAAGATTTCAAAAATATTTCACAAATATTTTAATGATTTCCGAAAGACTTCTCATATTTCGCAGAGATTTTTAAAGATTTCTAAAGATTTCAGAAAGATTTTACATAGATTTGAATGATTTTTCAAATATTTCAAAACGATTTCACAAATATTTCAGTGAATTCACATAGATGTCACAAATATTATCAAATGTTTCAAAAATATTTTAAATATTTCGCAAAGATTTCTAAAGATTTCAAAAAGATTTTACAAATATTTGAATGATTTCCCAAAGATTTCGCAAATATTATCAAATATTTCAAAAATATTTGTAATATTTCGCAAAGATTTTTAAAGACTTTCAAAGATTTAAGAAAGATTTTACATAGATTTTAATGATTTTCTAAAGATTCCAAAAAGATTTTTAAAAAATTTCAATGATTTCCAAAGATTTCACAAATCAAAATATTTCAAATATTTCGCAAAGATTTCTAAAGATTTCAAAAATATTTCACAAATACTTCAATGATTTCCCAAAGGTTTCACATATCTCGCAAAGATTTATAAAGATTTCCAAAGATTTTAGAAAGATTTGAATGATTATCCAAATATTTCAAATATATTTCACAAATATTTTAATGATTTCCCAAAGATTTCACAAATATTATCAAAAATTTGGAAAAGATTTCTAAAGATTTCAAAAAGATTTTACAAATATTTGAATGACTTCCCAAAGATTTCGCAAATATTATCAAATATTTCAAAAATATTTTGAATATTTCACAAAGATTTTGAAAGACTTTCAAAGATTTCAGAAAGATTTCACATATATTTTAATGATTTTCCAAAGATTCCAAAAAGATTTTACAAATATTTTAATGATTTCCAAAGATTTCACAAATCAAAAAATTTCAAATATTTCGCAAAGATTTCTAAAGATTTCAAAAATATTTTACAAATATTTTAATAATTTCCCAAAGGTTTCACATATCTCGCAAAGATTTTCAAAGATTTCCAAAGATTTTAATGATTTTCCGAATACTTCAAATATACTTCACAAATATTTTAATGATTACCCAAAGATTTCACAAATAATATCAAATATTTCGCAAAGATTTCTGAAGATTTCAAAAAGATTTCGCAAATATTTCCATGCTTTCCCAAAAATTTCACATATTTCACAAAGGGTTTTAAAGATTTTCAAAGATTTCCAAAGATTTCAAAGAAATTTCAATATTATCAAATATTTCAAAGATTTCCAAATATTTATGATTTAAATAGATTTCATAGATTGCACTACAATGATGTGAATGATTTTTTGAAGATTCCAATAATTTCAAAAATATTACCAAATATTTCAAAAACTTTTTTTAAAGACTTCAGGTAGATTTTACAAAAAATGTAAATGCTTCGATTAATTTAATCATTCGATTTCAGAGGGGGGCATTGTCGCTAGAGTCTAGACTTTGTTATTGCAAATACAGTATAATTATATTTTATTAGGTAGACATTAAACTTGTTTACGGGAGACAGGTGTAAAATTATGACATTTATGTTTAGGCTAAAAAGAGAGAAGATAATTTCTACTCCTTTCTGCTTATTGAGTCACACTTATCTCAATATACATTTCCTAAGCTCTTAAGGATGTACTAAAGTCATCTCAAGTTCAAAAATGAGCATTGTAAAAAATGATTTATAAAAGCATGGACAATATTCCCATTAATTGCAATTAATTTTGTAAGGTAATTGAAGGTGAACTTTAAAAAATTATATTTTTGGTTAAATTGTTTATTTAACAATAGTTATTGAGAGTTTTATGATTTTGCTTTCTCTTTATGTCTCGCAGTTTTTAAAGAGTTTTAAGGAATATTAAGAATTTTCACGTATGGTGTTCAAAAATAAATCACACTAAGTTTTAAATAATTTTAAAAATTTTTTAAGTTTTCAAAAGAATTCAGAAAATTTCAAAAGATTTTCAAAGACTTTAAAGGATTATAAGAGACTTTAACTTTTTAAAGGATTTCCGCATATTATCAAGTATTTCAAGAAATTTCGAAGATTTTTAATGTCTTTTAAAAGATTTTAATACATTGTGAGGGATTTCAAAAGATTCGGAAAGACACTAATGAATTTTAAAAAATTAAATTAATTTTAAAGCGATTTTTAATATTTCGAAATATTTCATACGATTTTAACAAATTTTCAGAAATCCTAACGGATTGCTACGATCTTTTTAAATTGAAAATTCAACTATTTAGTTGAACTTTTTTTCGTAGATTGTTAATTCTCTTGGTTCAAAATTCAACTATTTGATTAAAAATTTATGAACTTTGTTGAAAATTCGTATTTTTTGGTAGAAATTTAATCCTTTTGATTAAACTGGTTTATTGAAAATTAATATTTTTTTACTCAAATCAATTGTTCTGAATTAAAATTTTTAATATATTTTTTTTTAATATCAACTATTACATTTTTCTTTGAAAATTCATCTGCTCGGTTGAAAATTAATTTTTTCAATTGAAAATTTAACTATTCCATTTTTAATAGAAAATGTATTGTTTTTAGCTGAAACTTCAACTATTTGGTTGTAAAATGATGTATTTTGGTAAAAAATCGTCTTTTAGAGTAGAAAATTAATCCTCTAGGTTGGAAATTTAACTGTTTGGTTAATAATTTTTGTATTTTGTACAATTTCGTTTTGATGCAGAATATCAAGTTTTTTTAAATGCAAATGTTTGATTGAAAATTAAACTAATTTTGATTTAAAATTAAAATATTTTTTTGTTAAAATATTAACTATTAAATTTTTTGTTGAAAATTCATATTTTTAGGTTTAAAATTCAATCACTTTCTTAAAAATTCGTTTCTTATTTTTTTTAATTAATTTTTTAACTGCAAATTTAACAATTAAGTAGAGAATTTAACTGTTTCGTAGAAATACCGTTGTTTTTATTAAAAATTAATTTTTTGATACAAAAATTTAACTACTGCATTTCTAGCTAAAATCTGACATTATTATTGTAAAAATTCAACTATTGGGTTGAAAATTAACTTTTTGTTTAGTAAATTCATATTTTCTGATCAAAAATTCAGCTATTTAAGAGAAAATGCAAATATTTGGTGAAAATTCAACTGTTTTGCAGAAAATTAGTTTATTTTGTTAAAAATTAATTTTTGATAATGACAATTTAACTATTGCATTTTTGGTCAAAAATTGATCTTTCAAGGTTGAAAATTCAATTACTTTATTGGAATTCTTTTTTTTATATATTTAATTTTTTTAAGTTAAAACTTAAAAATTTAGTATAAAATTCAACTGTGTTGAAGAAAATTAGTTTTTTTTGTTGAAAATTAATTTTTTGTAATAAAAATTTGATTACTGCATTTATGGCTAAAAATTGATCTTTTTAGTGTAAAAATTCAACTATTAGGTTGAAAATTCATATTTTTTAGTAGAAAATTCTTTTTTTTTTGCAGACTCAATTTTTTTGGTTGAAAATTAACTTTTCGTTTTGTAAACTCATATTTTCTAATGAAAAATTCATCTGTTCAAGAGAAAATCTAAATATTTGCTGATAATCTCAAGTGTGCTGTAGAAAATGATTTTATTTTGTTAAAAATTGATTTTTAATAATAACAATTTAGCTATTGCATTATCGGTTAAAAATGGATCTTTTTAGGTTGAAAATTTAACTAATTTATTGAAAATTCGTTTCTTTTTTTTTAATTAATTTTTTAACTGCAAATTTAAGAACTTAGTAGAAAATTAAACTGTTTTGTAGATAATTCATTTTTTTTTGTTGAAAAGTAATTTTCTGTGACAAAAATGTAACTACTGAATTTCCTTTTTTCTGGTAAAAAAAATTAATTCTCCTCGGTTGTAAATTAACTTCTTGTTTTATAAATTTATATTTATTTTGTTAAAAATTAATTTTTGATCATAAAAATTTAACTAATGCATTTTCGGTTCAAAATTGACCTTTTTAGTTTGAAAATTCACTAATTTACTGAAAATTCATTTCTTTTTTTTAAATTGATTTTATAACTGAAAAATTAAAAATTTTGTAGAAAATTCAACTGTTCAATAAAAAATTTAACTATTTGTT
>JAUELO010000318.1:4837898-4855411 GCA_032357855.1 Amphibolips quercusostensackenii
GTTAAAAAATTGTCCTGTGTTTTTTCAAATTTCTTTTTTTTTTCTTGAAAATTAATTTTTTGTTACAAAAATTTAACCACTGCATTTCTGGATAAAGACTGATTTTATTATCGTAAAAATTCAACTATTGGATTGAAAATTTATATTTTTTAATAGACAATTCGTCTGGTTTGGTAGAGAATTAATCTTCTGGATTAAAAATTTATCTTTTATAAATAAAATTTAATGTATTTTGTTGAGAATTAATCCTTTTAGGTTTAAAATTCAACAAAATTGTTAAATTTTTTTTTTTAGTTAATATTTTGAACTGGAAATTTAACAATTTAGTTAAAAATTCATCTGTTTGATTAAAAATTAAATTTTTTGTTGTAAATTCAAAGTTTTTTATCGAAAATTTGACTGTTTACGAGAAAAATTTAAATAGTTTGTAGAAAATTCAACTATTTTGTAAAAAAATATTTTTTTTTGTTAAAAATGAATTTTTTGCAAGACAAGTTTAACTATTGCATTTTCGGTTAAAAATTGATCTTTTTACTTTGAAAATTCACTAATTTACTAAAAATTCATTTTTTTTTGTTGATTGATTTTTTAACTGAAAAATTAAAAATTGAGTAGAAAATTCAACTATTTGGCAGAAAATTTAACCATTTGTTAAAAAATTGTCCTGTGTTTTTTCAAATTTCTTTTTTTTTTCTTGAAAATTAATTTTTTGTTACAAAAATTTAACTACTGCATTTCTGGATAAAGACTGATTTTATTATCGTAAAAATTCAACTATTGGATTGGAAATTCAGATTTTTTGGTAGAAAATTCGTCTGTTTTGGTAGAGAATTAATCTTCTCGATCAAAAATTCAACTATTATAAATAAAATTTGATGTATTTTGTGGAGAATTAATCCTTTCAGTTTTAAAATTCAAAAAAATGGTTGAAAATTTTCTTTTTCAGTTAATATTTTGAACCGTAAATTTTACAATTTAGTTAAAAATTCATCTGTTCTGTTAAAAATTAAATTTTTCGTTGTAAATTCATATTTTTTATTAAAAATTCGGTCGTTCAGGAGAAAAATTTAAATAGTTTGTGAAAAAATTCAACTATTTTGTAAAAAAATATTTTTTTTTGTTGAAAATTAATTTTTTGCACGAAAAATTTAACTATTGTATTTTTGGCTATAAGCTGATCTTTTTTAGTACACAAATTTAACTATTGGGTTAAAAATAATTATTTTTGTGTAGAAAACTCGTTTTTTCGTTAAAGAATTAATTTTCTTGGTTGAAAATTATCTTTTTTTTTTGTAAATTCATATTTTTGGTAGAAAATTCTTTTTTTTTGGGTAAAAAATTAATTTTCTTGGTTAAAAATTAACTTTTTTTGCATATTCATATAACTGCTTAGGAGAAAAGTCAAATATTTGGTAGAAAATTCAATTGTTTTGTAGAAAAGTAATTTTTTTGTTAAAAATTAATTTTTTCAGATCTTACATACTTACGATGTATAACATTGCATTGCAACTTGTGTCGTTTTTCTATCAATTTAATTTGTTCAAATTAACTTCTGCATTTTAAATTGATCTTTTTAGTGTAAAAATTCAACTATTGTGTTAAAAATTCATATTTTTAGATAGAAAATTCGTCTTTTTTGGTAAAGAATTAATTTTATTTTTTGAAAATTTAATTATTTGATTAAAATATTACTTTTTTGTTGAACATTAGTCTTTTTTGGTAGAAAATCAATCTTCTTGGTTGAAAATTCAACTACTTAGTTAAAACTTTAACTTTTTTGTAAAAAGCTCCTATGTTTGGCTTGAAAATTCACCATTTGTAGATGAAAATTTTTTCTATATTGACTCAAAAATTTTGGTTGGTAAAAAAGTCAATTCCTGTTGAAAATTCGTTTTTTTTTTTTTTTTTTTTTATCAAGAAATTAATTTCTTCTAGTAGAAATTTCATCTCTTCGGTTAAAAATGCAATACCAGATTTCGAGAATGATCTAACTTCTCGACTCAATATTTATTGGACTTACGAAGTATGAACTATATTACATAATAAAAAAAAAATTAAACAAATAATAATATAGTGCGTATAATAGTATAAATAGTAATTTTAATAGTCAAAACAGGTGTTAATTAAAATATTTTTAAAAACAATAACTAAAAAGAGAAAACTTACGTAATTGATGCTATTTGGAACCCCCTAAGTATGGATTCGTAAGATTTTCCGGACTCCAAAGAAATGTTTTTCAAATGAAAATATCATTATTGCTATAAGAAAAGTTTCTTTCGATCAAATCAGTATTCGAATTGACGTATTCTGTACTACATTTCTTTGATTTAAGTAATCTTTTTCTTCAGTGTATATACTAGTATATATATAGAAGAAATGTTTAAATCTTCATTACTCAACGGCCATATTGTACAGTAAAATGATTTAGAATCCTATATTTGTTTGATAATTGTATTCATTTTAATCTTATGTCATCAATTTACTTTGTATTTGTAATTTTTATCTGCTTTATTGAGTTAACCGAAGAGATTTCATACGTGATTGAATTAAGATGTTGAATATATAAATCTCATTGTATGCTTCATTAATTTGTCCATAAATTTCGCACACAGCTGATACAAGCGGAATTTTTTTTAAGCTTGTTACACAATCTGTTTGCATAGTTTATATTTAAACTAAACTTAAATTACTCATTTCACAGATTTTGTAATTTGGAAACACAGAAAACGATTTGGTTGAATCAATAAATTTTTTTTAGATTCAACCATATGGTTATAATGTGGACAACAAAATATTTTTTCGACCTAATTAAATTTTTCAATTCTTTTTACCAAATCTTTCAGTAGATGTAGAAAACAAGAAACAATCTTTCTATAATAAATTTTATAGCTTTTAAATAACGTTGTTGGAAATGTATTCACGATATAAAACAGTCTGAGAAGAAATAAAATTTGTTAAGTAATCAATTTTATACGCTTACAATCGTTTTCATAATCAAGAATATTTTCTGGTAGATAATTAATCGTCCTGGTTGAAAATTCAGTATTTTTGTTTAAAAATGCAACTGCCTGAAAACTATAATTAAAAATCGTAAATAACATTTTAGGAAAATTTTTCATATTGAGCAATTTGATTCTTAATTAAATTATATTGAATTCAGTTACTGTTAGTGATAGTTGTAATTATTTAATTGATAATTCATTGAATTCCGTTCCTGTATCATTGTTTACGGATGTCTTGAATTCTAGGGTCGTCTAGACTAGTCTCTAGAGATATTTTTGCATTTACATACACTGGTCATCACTAGTGTTAATTCCACTAAACGTACTTTGGATTGAAGATATATTAATCATCGACATCGCATCGATCATACAAAATTGATTTCTATGGCCTTCCAGACACCAGAAGCGTATCAGTTCCAACTTATTTCTTTTCAAACACTTTCAATTCTAACCTTTAGAAAAATGTTTGTTTTTAATTTGAAAAACGGTCCCTTCAACATATTTTTTTATTTATTGAAATTTATTGAATTTTGAATTATTCAATCGTTATCAATTTTAAAGGTAAGTTGCACTTTTTTTATGATAAAAACAAAACTGAAATAAAAAATTTTATTCTCATATTGAGAAAGCTTCATTTTTATATGGCACGAACACTCCTTTTTATTAAAATAAAAATTTTGTTTGTATGAATTGAGTAACACACGAGAAATCAAACTATCTTTTAATGAATGAATTTTCAACCAAGAAGATAAATTTTCTACTAAAAATACGAAATCTCAGCTCAATATTTAAATTTTTAACTGAAAAGATGAATCTTCAACAACAAAAATTAATTTTTAATGAATTAGTTCAACTTTTAATCAAGTAGTTAAAAATTAATTTTCCACAGAAAAAAATTCAATAAAATGGATAGATTTTCAAACAAATTATTGAATTTACAACTGAGAAATATTAATTTTTTTGGCACATATACAAATTTTCAACTAAATGATTAATTTTTCAAATAAAATGATGCATCTTTAACAAAACAAAAATGAATTTTTAACAACGTATTTCAATTTACAACAAAAAAAAAATGAATTTTTATCCGATTAGTTGAATTTTAAACTTATAAAAAATAAAGTTTCAACAAAAAATAAAATAGTTAAATTTAAAAAAAAAAAAACTATTTCTGACTAAAAAGAAACGAATTTGTAACAAAATAATTCAATTTTTAACCAGAAATGAATATTCAATTGATAAACATTTATTTTTCATAAATTAGTTTAAATTTCAAACAACAAAAAATCATTTTCAACAACAGTTGAGTTTTCAGACAAGAAGATGAATTTTTCACGAAAAATATAAAATTTATAGCAAAAAACAAATTTTCAATTAAATAGATATATTTTCAAATAAATAGTTAAATTTTCAACTGAAATAATGAATTTATGACCAAAAAAAAAAACGAATTTTTAACAAACTAGTTGAATTTTCAAACAAAAGAGATGAATTTTGAAACAAACAATAAAATTTTCAATTTTTTAAAGATAAAATTTTGTTCAAACAAAAAAATTAATTTTTAGCCAAAAAGACACAAATTTTTCAACAAAAAAAATAATAAATTTTCAATCAAAGAGGTATATCTTCAACACATAAAGATAAAGTTTAAACAAACTAATTAAAATTTTAATCAAGCAGTTGAATTTTCAACAAACAAAAAAAATTCTCAACCAGATAGTTGAATTTCTGAACAAAAGGATTAATTTTACACAAAGAATATTAATTTTCTACCGAAAAGTACAAACTTTTAACAAATAGATAAATTTTTAAGCAAATTGTTTTTCAAATAAAATAGCTTGATTTTTAACCTTATAGTTGTTAATTTTCCAAAAATAAATAAATTTGCAAACACAAAGTTAGATCTTTCATAAATAAAAATACATTTTTAACAAAGTAGTTAAACTTTCAAGCAAGTAGTTATATTTTTAACCAAAAATATGAATTCACCACGAAAGGGATTAATTTTCTACCAAAAAAGACAAAGTTCAATAAAATAGATAAATTTTTTAATAGCTAATTGAATTTTTAACTAAAAAAAGCATTTTCCAGCAAATAAACAAATTTTCAAATAAATGATTAAATTTTCAACTGAAATGATACATTTTCAACTAAAATAATTAATTTTCAACCACAAAAATAAATTCTAAAACAAAGCAGCTTAATTTTTAACCAAATAGTTGTTAATTTTCAAAAAATAGATAAATTTGCAAACACGAAGTTAGATCTTCAACAAATAAAAATAAATTTTTAGCAAATTAGTTCAATTTTTAATCAAGCAGTTGACTTTTCAAAAAAAAATATTTAACCAAATAATTGAATTTTCGAAAAAAGTATTAATTTTTCATGGGAAAGGTAATTTTCTACCAAAAAAGACAATTTTTTAAACAAATAGTTAAATTTTAAATAAAAAAGGTGAAATTTTTAGCAAATCAACAAATTTTAAACTAAAAAGATTAATTTTTCACTAAGAAGATTAATTTTATACCAAAAAAGGACAAATTTTCAGAAAAATACAAGGGATTACAACCCAAAATAAAATGGTTAAATGTGTATTTAAAAAATTCATTTGCAAAAAAAACATAAATTTTTTAAAAAATAGTTAACTTTTCAACTAAAGAGATGAATTTTGAACAAAAAAAGACGAATTTTTAACAAAATCCTTTAATTTTCAACAAAGTAGTTGAATACTCAACAAAAACAGTTTACAATAAATTTACAATTAATTTATAATAAATTTAATTGAGAATGTTACAATTTTAATAAAAAAAAAAATAAATTTCGACAAAAAGAGATGAATATTCAAACCAAAATGACGAATGTTCAGCAAACGTTTTTGATGTTCAACTGAGAAAGATTTTTCAGTTAAAGAAAAAAAAACATTTATAATTATTATTTTTATAAATTATAATTTACAATCCTTTGAAAATATTATTAATGCTGAAAACTGGAAATTTTGCCTAGAAAGTATAAAAATAGAAGAAAATAAGTCAAATCTATTGCATACATGGATTCCGGATAAGACACTTTTAAATCCGGACTACACAAAGTGTGTGTTAACACACGATAAATGGTGCTAAAAAATGTTCACGAAATTCATTGAATCACTTAAATGTGCATAAAAACAGTTTATTTTTAAAGATAGTAATTAAAATATTTTCTCTATAAAAGAACGAAGCTGAAGTTTTTTTTATCGAATTTAAACACATAGCCAAAAGCTTAAAAAATAATCTAAAAGCCTTTAAGTTTTGATTTCCGATTATCACAGAAAAAACAAAAGTAAATTTCACTTGCGAAAAATTTTCTAGTTATAAAGTTGAATTTTTTTGCATCGAAAAAAAACAATATTCAATAGAGTTGACATGGTAACCATTTCCAATGCGGTGGGTAACTCTTAACACATAAAGGTAATTTTTGTTTCAGATAAAGATTACTCAAAAATCGCTGTAAAGATTACGTTTTGTTTTTTCTCGGATGATTCAAATCCAAAAAGAAAAGTTAAAAAGAATTCTATCCTTTTTTCAAATTGACTGAATGCAAAAAAGTCATACATGAATTGCAGAATGCAGACACATTGATATAACAGAACGATTAGATTGCAAACTCATTATAATAATTAGAAAAATCCCATACAATTGTGGAAATGCGACGTTGAAGACAATACAAGAGTCTACCTTGATCTTATTAAACGCAGAGAATGTGAGATTACAAAAGTGCTTGTCTTGTTTTATGAATGACGTCATGTGCATATCATGAAGATGCATAGTTTCTTGCATTTTTTTTCAAATTCCTCTATAGGAGTGTAAAGGTATTTATACAAAAGCTGATGTTGCAGTCCATCGAGAAAACGATAGAAAAGGTTACATAAAAGCGAAATTACAATCTCGCTAATGTATGCCACGAGTCGATAATAAATCTGATTAGCCGCATCTGCAAGTAGTTTTATGGCTCTTCAACACGGAGACTGTAGCAGGCACTTAGCGAGCGTTATTCATTGATTTCAATATTTTTAACTTTCATTTCAAACACTGACATTAATGCTGAAGATGTTAATTGTAGTATTAATTTTATGTTTATAATTTGTTTCTTATAAATTATTATTGTAGCTATGCTCAAACTCAAGGGGGATAATAGAGGAATACATGTTTTTAATGAAATTAATGCAGGTATCATATGCGTAAGATTTTAGTTCGTACTATATTTTATTTTTAACATAGTTAAATTTTCAAAAAAAGAAGATCAATTTACTACCAAAACGGATGAATTTTTAATAAAAAAAAAATAATTTTTAACAAAAGAGTTGAATTTTCCAGCTAAAATGTCGATTTCTTTCAAAAAACTTTTGAATTTTACACCCGAAGAAATGACTTTACAAAAAAATTTCATTTTTAACCAAACTTTCAAACAAAACAGATGAATTTTTGATAAAAGAGTTGAATTTCAAATCAAGAAAAAATTTTCAGTCAAAAAAGAAACAAAATTCAACCCACTTGTTGAATTTTCAAGCTTAAAAGACAACTTTTCTACAAAACGTTTGAATTAAAAAAAAAGTTAATTCTCAACCAAATAATATAATTTGCAACCAAACAGTTGCATTTATAACTAAATAGTCGAATTTTCAATCACAAAATATAAATTTTTAACAAAAAAGTTACTTTTCAACAAATCAGTTGAAGATATTACGAAATTGTTGAATTTTTGAGCTAAAAGGAAGACTTTTTTACAAAAAGTTAAACTTTCAATCCGAAAATAGGAAATTTTAACAAAAAAGTTCATTTTCACCAAAACAGTGTAATTTGAAACTAAATAATATAATTTTCGACAAAATAGTCGCATTCCTAAATGAAGAGTTGAATTTTCAACACCAAAATATGAATTTTCAACAAAAAAGTTAATTTTTAACAAAATAGTTGAATTTTAAAGCTAAAAGGACGACTTTTCTACAGAACGGTTGAATTTTTAGCTTGAAAATATTACTTTTAGACAAAAAAGGTACTTTAATGTCAACAGATAAACTTTTAACAAAATAGTTGAATCTTTACCCAAAAGAATTTTCAATTCAAAATGACGAATTTTCAACCAAATAGTTAGGATTTCTACAAAATAGTTTAATTTTTTACTAAAAAATAATAATTTAAAAAAATGAAATTAATTCAATTTAAAAAAAAAGAGTTTTTAACCCCAAAAGATGAATTTTCATCCAAATAGTATAATTTTCTACCAAATAAGTTAAATTTACAATGCAAAAGTTGCATTTTCTACCAAATAGTTAAATTTCAAACAAAAAAATATTAAATTTCAACAAAAAATGGAATTGTTTCATTTTACAGCTAAAAAAAAAAGAATTTATAATTCAAAAAGACAAATTTTCAACCAAATGATTGTAATTTTTACAAAATAGTTGAGTTTTTAACTAAAAAGAATAATTTTCAACTAAAAAATGATAATTTTAACCAAAAAATAGTATTGTTTAATTTTGCACCTAAAAAATTGTTTTCAACCTAAAAATTAATTTAAATAGTATAATTTTCTACCAAGTAAGTTAAATTTACAATACAAAAGATAAATTTTTTACCAGATAGTTGAATTTTCTATTAAATAGTTCAATTTTCCACCAAACAGTTGAATTTTAACCAAATATTTGATTTTTCTACGAAATAGTTAAGTTTTCTACTAAAAAATATTAATTTTTAACCGAAAATTGATTTGTTTAATTTTGCATCTAAAAAAAGGAATTTTTCATGCAAAAAGACAAATTTTCAACCAAATAGTTGTGTTGAATTTGCGAATACAAAAGTTAAATTTTCTAACAGATAGTTAAATTTTCTGCCAGATGGTTAAATTTTCTACCAGATAGTTGAATTTTCTACCAGATAGTTGAATTTTCTACCAAATAGTTGAATTTTCCACCAAATAGTTGAATTTTAAACTAAAGTATATTAACTTTTTAACAAAAAATAGAATTGTTTCATTTTACTGCTAAAAAAAGGAATTTTTTAATTTAAAAAGTCAAATTTTGAACCAAATAGTTGGAATTTTTATAAAATAAATGAATTTTCAACTAGAAAAAATCATTCTTAACAAAAAATGTAATGGTTTAATTTTGCAAAAAAAATAGTTTTCAACCTAAAAAGATTAACTTTCATCTAAATAGTATAATTTTCTAATAAATAAGTTAAATTTACAATACAAAAGTTGAATTTCCTACAAGATAGTTGAATTTTCTACCAAATACTTGAATTTCCAACAAAATAGTAAAGATTTCCACAAAATAGTTGAATTTTACACTAAAAAATATTAATTTTCAACGAAAAATTATTTGTTTAATTTCCATCTAAAAAAATTAATTTTTAATACGAAAAAATCATTTTCAACCAAATATTATAATTTTCCACCGAAGAAGTTAAATTTTCAACCGAAAAGATAAATTTTCTTGCAAATTAAAAAATTCTTGAAAGCTGGAATTTCGACAAAATATTTGAATTTTCAAATCAAAATGATTAATTTTCCTCCAAAAATGGAATTGGAAAACAAAAGCTATTTTTAACGAAAAACAACAGAAATGAATCTTCAACAAAAAAATAAAATTTTAAGAAAGTAGTTGAAACTTTAACAAAAACAGATTAATTTTCAATCAAATAGTTGTATTTTAACCAGAAGTTACGAATTTTTAAAGCAAAAAGACAAATTTGCAACTAAGAAGATTTTTCAGTCAAAAAATAAAATTCAACCAAATTACGGAATTTCCAACAAAAAAAAAAAGATGAGTTGTCGGATGTTTAAAAAAATAATAGAATTTTCGATCAAAAATATTACTTTTCAACAAAAAAAAGTTGAATTTTCAACCATATATCTAAATTTTTAAGAAAAGGTTAATTCTAATCCAAAAATATAATACTATACTTTATAATTAAAAGGAATTAACTTTCAACCAAAAAAGATGTTAGGCATGAATTTTCAATACAAAAGGGCGAATTTTCTATGTAAAAGGAGGACGTTTAACAAAACAAAAAAAATTAATTTTCAACCAAAAAAAATTGTTATCACAAGTGAAAAATAGTTGAATTCAACCAAAAAAGGCGAAAAACACAAGAACAAAAACAAATGCTGAAAAGTTGCTATTTCTAAACCAACAAGATAATTTCTTGTCACTCGAACATACATGCCCTTTCCTGATCCAACCCATGAATTTACTTTTTAACTAAACACAAAATAATTCCTTCCCTAATCTAACTAGATAATTTATTGATAATTAAACATAAAATAAGCCCTTTACCCGATTAAACTAGTCTATTTCATGGCCATTTTATTAAACTACTCTGCATCATCGTTTAGTAGAAGCAACTACACTGCCTCATCGTTTACTAAATGCAACTAATCTGCTTCATCGTTTAGTAAAAGAAACTACTCTGCCCCATCCTCTCCCTCTTCACCCACCTCATCCTATGGTTTGTTTAGTAAAAGCAACTACTCTGCATCATCGCTTACTTATAACAACTACTCTGTCTCATCGTTCAGTAAAAGAAACTACTCTCATTATTGTTTACTAATAACAACTACTCTGCCTTATCTTTCAGTAAAAGGAACTACTCTGCCCCATCCTCTCCACCTACCTCATCCCATGGTCTGTTTATTAAAAGCAACTGCTCTACATCATCGTTTGCTACAAGTAACTACTCAGCCTCATCGTTTAGTAAAAGGAACTACTCTGCTTCATCCTATCCTTCTTTACCCACCTCATCTCATGGTCTGTTTAGTAAAAGCAACTGCTCTACATCATCGTTTAGTAAAAGCAACTACTCAGCCTCATCGTTTAGTAAAAGGAACTACTCTGCCCACCTCATCCCATAGTCTGTTTAGTAAAAGTAACTACTCTGCATCATCGTTTACTTACAGCAACTACTAAACAAGTAATCCGTCCATAATATACTACTCTGCCCAGTATCTCTCACCCTTGCTACGGTAATAGCTACCACACCTTTTTCTTTGTGAAATTAAAATAATAAAAACGTGATCTAACACCAGGAATTGTAAAAGAAGTTTACACACCATTTTTCCTTTCGTTTCGTAAGATTTCCCATCAATCATCGAAAACACGAGAAAAAAAAAACGAATAAAAAGTTATTGTCTTCATAGATTCTCAGTAGTTAATTTGAATTACATTTGTAATTATCACAAAGATACTGTGCAAGTCTTTGTGTAACTAGTCTTGTGGAGGAGGGAAGATAAAAAAAGAAACAAAAGAAAAAAACCGGTTGACAAATCGAGAGTTGTCCATCATTTGCGAGATGTTAGATCATCGGGAAAAAGTGATCTCCTCTTGTCAAGGTCAGCCGTCGAAAGGCGCGCGGCGCACACGTTCGTAATTTCGTATTCATTGGGACATTATCTCCGGTCAACGATAACCAATCAAAATACGTGTGAGTGCACTTGATTGTGTAGGTGCGTCATGTACATGTAAGCAACTTGGAAAGGTGAACAAGTTGAAATTCCGAACGCGTTCACATACTTTCGATCCTCTCATGCCTTTCTCGCTCGATTCTCGAACCTATCTCGTATTGTCACAGTATTCTTGTACAAATTTTTAGATTCAAAATTTAGATCGCACCCACGCTGAACCTAAGCCCTCTAGGGTAACGTCCCAAATGTTCTTCGAACGAGTAATTTTTTGTGAAAATAGGGGAATACATTTTTTTAAATAAGATTATTGTATAGGCACCATATTTAAACAAAATAGTTGGTATAACAAAAAAGATGAATTTGCAAAGAAGAAAAATGATTCGACAACCAAATAGTTCAATTTTCAACAAATAAAAAATTTATTGAAGGTCAAATAGTTGCATTTACAACCAAGTAGTTAAACTTTGAACCAAAAGCAACGAACTCTAGACAAGATAGTTGAGTTTTTAAACGAAAAAGATTTTTCAAACAAAAAATATCAAATTTCAACAACAAACAGTTGCACTTTTAAACAAATAGTTGAATCTTCAAGCCATAAGGACGAATTTTTTAGAAGACGGTTCGATTTTTAACCAAGAACTGTTCTACCAAAAAAGACGAATTTTTAATCCATAAGGAAGAATTTTCTAACCAAAAAGACAAAGTTTCAACAAAACCGTTAAATTTTCGAAAAAATATGACTTCTAAAAAAATAGTTGGATCCACAACCAAATAGTTTAACTTAAAAACAAAGGGATATATTTTTAACCAAGTAGTTGAATTTTTAATAAAAAAGATTCACTTTCAAAAAAAAATGTAATCGTTGATATTCCCACGAAAAAGATTTTAATTTAAAATAAAAAACAATTTAATCCAAACAACCCAGACAACTTTTCAGCTTAGAAAGATTTATCGTTAAAGAGAGAAAAAAATGTCAACCAAATTGTTCTTTTCTACCAGAATAATAGAATTATCAACCAAAAAAGATGAAAAAAAACGAATTTTCAACAAAACAGTTGAATTTTTAAGCCAAAAAGAATAGTCCAATTTTACACTAAAAACGATAAATCTTTAACAAAAAAAAAGGAATTTTTAACAAAGTAATTCAACTTTTAACCAAGTAGTAGAATTTTCAACGAAAAAATATAAATTTTCAACAAAAAATGTAATATCTAATATTTCAAGGAAAAAAGATTCTAATTTTTAATAATAAATGGTTGATCCAACCAATCAAGACGAATTTCAAAAAACATAGTTCAATCGTCAACCAAAACTGATTTATTTTCAATTAAACAGTTGTATTTTTAACCAGAAAGATAAAAATTATACCAAAAGACATGAATTTTCAAAGCAAAAAGCAGATATTTCAAGAAAAAAAATTAAATTCTTAATAAAGAAAGATTTTTCAGTCAAAAAAGAAAAGAACCTACCAGCCTGTTGAATTTTTCACCCAAAACGATAAATTTTCTACAAAACACTTAAATTTTTAACAGAAACACGAATTTTCTTTCAAAAGAAATGAATTTTATTTCCAAAAAGGTGAGTTTTTCAACATAAAAGTTTAATTTTTAAACAAAAAAGATTTTTTAGTCAGTAAAAGAAAGGACCACTCAAATTGCTGAATTTTGAAGCCAAAACAATAAATTTTGCTATAAAACAATCGAATTTACAACAACAAAAATTCATTTTATTATTAAACGAATGAATTTTCATACCAGAAAGGCGAATTTTCAACAAAAGAGTTGAATTTTTAACTAAGAAACATTTTTAAGTCAAGAAAGAAAAGGACTAACTAAATTGTTGAATTTTTCAGCCAAAACAAACAATTTGGAAAAAACAATTAAATTTTCAACAACAACAAAATTAATTTTCTACTAAAAGAAATTAATTTTTATTTAAAAAAGGCGAGTTTTCAACAAAGAGCTAAATTTTCAACCAAACAAATTTTTCGTCAGGAAAGGAAAAGACTTAATAAAATTGCTGAATTTTTAAGCCAAAACAATAAATTTTGCTATAAAATAGTTTAATTTACAACAAAAAATTAATTTTTTTATTAAAAGAATGAATTTCTATACCAAAATAGCGAATTTTCAACAAGAGAGTTGAATTTTTTACCAAGAAAGATTTTTCAGGTGGGAAACAAAAGAATTGAATTGTCAACCAAATAGATCAATTTTCAACTAAAATTATGAATATTTAACCAAAAAATGTATTCCTAACAAAGAGGTATAAAAAGAGTTCAACTGTTATTAAGCAATAGAGTTTTCAACCAAAAAAGTGATTTTTTAACGAAAAATGTAATATTTGATATTTCCATTAAAAAAAAATTCAATTTTAAATTTAAAAATTGTTTAATTCGACAAAGAAATACGAATTTTAAACAAAACATTTAAATCCTCAAGCAAAAAATATTAATTTTTAACCAAGCAGTTGCATTTTTAAGTAAAAAATAATGTAATTTCTACCAAAAAAAATAACTTTTAAAAACAAATCGACTAATTTTCAACCAAAAATATTTTTAACTCAAGAAAGAAAAAAATTTTAACCTGTTGATTTTGCAAGCTAAAAAGAAGATTTTTCTGCAAAACTGTTGGCTTTTTACCCGGAAATATGAATTTGCAAGAAAAAAGTTAATTTTCTACTAAATAGGTCAATTTTCTACCAAATCGTTACATTTTTAAGCAAATATTGGAATTTTCTACCAAAAAATACTTTTTTAAAAAACAATATTAATTTCAAACGAAACCACGTAGAAATTAATTAAAAGAGCGATTTTTCAACAAACTAGGTAATTTTTTTATAAATTTCTAGTACAAATGAATTTCTAACAAATTAGTTCAACTTTCATCCAAAAAAGATAAATCGTTAATGACAAAATGTAACAGTTGGTATTGTAATTTTGAATAAAAAACAGTTAAAATGAAAAGTTTCAACACAATGTTTAAATTTTTAACCAAGAAGTTTAATCTCATATCAAAAAACACGAGTTTTCAAGAATCAGTAATGAAAGACGAATTGGAATTCTAATCTACATTAAATGAATGAGGAAAAGAATTTGTACTTGAAATTTATATATGTATGCTTGATGGGCGTATTTTTATGATAATTTTTTGAAATTAGTACCATAATCGAAGTAACGAAGAATAGACAAATCTTGAATTGTGAAAGGAAAACAATTTCACATAGATCCAATGTCATAAAAAACAGTTGTTTAAAAAAAAAACATGTTTCGTATTTAAAATATAACTTTTAAAATAATATGCTTTGAGATTGACAGTAAGGTTATGTAATTTTTTAAATCTTATATTGTTTTCTTTGCAAAAATATTTAAAATATTTTTGAAAATATACTAATTTTGTTGTTAAATTCAGCTTTTGTAAAAGGGGTTTAACCAATTTTTTTCGTGTTAGGCTTAAAATACTTGGGAGACATCCCCAAAACACAACCTGAAAGAAACCGGGGATGTGGAAGCCCTTTTAAGTGAAAATCGGTCTAGACTAGATATGTGAAATATAATTATTTTGAGTTCCCCAAACAAAAACAATTCGAATACAAAGTCTTCTAGGCCGATCACCTTTAAACTTTCAACTAAAAAATTTTGAATAGGATGACCTTACGAAAAATTCGAGGTCAAAAACAAAATTCCACGTTGTTTTCCGGCAACATTAGTTCTAGAAAAATGGCCAGTATTATTAATAAAGTGAAACACACCTCACCGTTTTGCTCTTTTTCGTTTAATAATCCGTATACTGATCCTAGAAGATCTACCCGAGAGTGGTAAAAATATCCTTAGGACTCTCTGGAGGAAAATCGACGCATATCGACGTTCCGACCCGAGGACGTCGCAAACCAAAAACAACCCGAGATCCGTGATGACGGCGACGACGACGGTGACAACGGTGATGACGACACTTGACGAACATTGAAATTTTAAATTTAAAAAACCGAGCTTGCACACTCTTCACCTCCGCAAGAGCGGATTTTTATTGAGGAATCCCCGAAGCAAGAAGAAGGTAAAAATAAAAAGGTAGGTCAGGAGGCACTGTCACTTCACAAACACGTTCTCCACATAGTCACACCTTTAGACTGCTAAACTCCCTCAAACTTAATTCGTATCTCGAGAAAAGAGAAAGGAAAGAACTCAAAGAACAGAAAATATGAACAAACTCTGTCAGCTCCACCTCACAGCTGTCCCTTCCTCCATCCCGAACGAGAAATGGTCCTTGAGTCAGAATGAGAAAATCCGGAATGACAGAATCAGAATGACAGAATCCGGGATGATAATCCAAAGAAAGGGCTTTTGCCAAGCCACAATCGCGACTACAACGCAGAAACTTTTTTCCAGCTCCGGGGCCGGACTCCAGGGTCAGCCGGCTGGCGACGGCACTTTTACTTGGGTACTCTCAAGGACTCGAAGGTGGCTATTCCTTTCTCTTATCCTTTCGCGCGGCTTTTTTTATTCCGCTAACCTTTTTAAGACTTTTAATTCCAGCAGAGCACAGCAAACTATTAAACTAAAGATCCTTCAATAGTGTATCTCAAGGTGAAGAGAGGAAGCTACGAGAGACCTTGAATCATCTACTTCCGGCCCTTTCCTCCGCCTCCGCCTCTTCCACGTTCTCCACACGTTTACCACCTCTTCTTCTTCCTCCTCCTTTTTTTCTTTCTCTCGAGAGATTTTGTAATCGGAATTAGATCGAGACCCTGCAAAGGTGTTTCTTTCTCTTTCCTTTTAACAAGTCTGCTTCTTTTCCTCTTCTCTTTCTTTTCTTTCCCACCTGGGGTTAGAGGATTGATACCCTATAAGGGTGTCTCTTCTTTCTCGTCCCTTTTCCCAGAGATAGAAGATGGTAGAGACCATAAAGTCTCCTGCTTCTTTCTCCTGCTTCTCTTTCTCTTCTTTCTCACCTCGATTTTGTAATCGGAGTTAGAGGGTGAATGCCCTATAGGGGTGTCTCTTGTTTCTCTTTCCTTTTTTCAGAGCTAGAAGGTGGTATCCCTGAGGGGTCTTTCTTTACTCTCGAATCCTTCACTTCCCATAATCACTTTTCTCATCCGTGACAGTCAGCTCGTTAACGACACCTTCCTTCAAGGATGGTTTGACAGTCACTTAAAACCTCTTAGGTTGAGTTACGTTCGCGTTACGCAACCGAGACCTTCCATCCTTCCTTCCTCCTCTTCTCTTGTGTTTTATTATATTCCTTGTTCACTTCTCTTTTACACTTCCTCTCTTTTAGCTTCCGGTTTAATAATTTTAAAAGGCAACCGAGAGACACTCGCGAAAGCGAAACCTGGAATTATTTGGCTCCACGGGACTTTAACGCGCTCGCGCTCAAGCCCAACTCGGCGGTTTCAACTTTTACTTTCAGCTCTTACACAACACTATCCCTCCACTAGCAATATCGCTTCGATGCCTCTTGACTAAAATTTCTCGACAAAAATGCCTTTTTCAAGCAAAGAAACTGTAATAACTTTATCTTCACTTTGATTGATTGACAATTTAAAAAACTGGGTCTCTTGTGACAAAAATTCGAAACCCTTGCTTTCCCTTGCGATAATTTTCTATCGCAGCTGGCACTTTTTGGAAAGTTGACAGTTTCTATCACTCGTGTTTCCGATTACTTTTTCAAAACACTTTTTTGGTAACTGGCACTGTCACGAGATCGAAAAGGGGTTGTTCCACGCACAACACTTCACTTTTTTGAGAATTTATTAAGAAATTTGGAGAAATTGGTGATTTTTGAATTTATGAATTAAAAGTCACACGCCCTGGAGATGTCTCGTGAGAGAGATTTTCACTACGAAAGAGAGTTTGGCGGGCTCTCTTGGAGGACGTCTTCTGGGAGAGAGGGTCTCTTCCGGTCTCCGCGGTGTGTCTCACTGTTCCTCGCTCCGGCGTAACTTTTGCGCAAAGCGTGGACCCTCTCTTTCTCTCCTTCTATCTCCCTCTTTCTCTCAGTCCCTCTCGCTCTCGCTCTTCCTTCCCTCTCTTTCTCTCCCTCTTTTTCCTTCCCTCTCTTTCTCTCCCGTAGT
>JAUELO010000318.1:4911952-4925162 GCA_032357855.1 Amphibolips quercusostensackenii
ATCAAGGATAAAATATCTGCAGGACAATCTCTTGGGGCTAGCTCCGGTCTGAAAGGTGGTGTTTCGCAAGCTATCACGTGACTCACTACCTGTAAATTTATTTATAAGTCAATTACACGCTCAGAAAATCAGTGGAGAAAAATTTGTTCTAAACAAAGAAATTAAGTAGCTTTATCTACCGGATAAATGTGAATTTCTTATTTTAAGGTCGACTTATATGAGTAAATACATTGGAATTTTTTTCTCTCGAATCTTCACGCATATCGCCCGTATTTCCCATAAGAAAAAATATGTTTTTGTAAATTTTATTAAGAATCGTCATTATTAAGGGAACCGAGCTGAAACTCAAGCTTTCTTTTCACAATTATCCATAAATTACGAATAAATTATTAGTTTTTGAATTTCACCTTAAGAAGTCTGTTTTATAGGGTCCAAAAAAAACCATATAAGTGAAAAAATGGGTTTTGCGAGTTTTTGGCGCTAATTATTATTTTTTGCTGCTTTTTTAATGTAGATTGTTTTTAATACAAAAAATTCTACTCTAAACTAATAATTATATCTTAAAATAAATTGTTTAAACAATTTCTTATTATTTTTACCAATTTTGTTTCAGAATAGAGATAAAAAGTCGCGGCTTTTTACAAAAATTTTTACTTTTTGTCTAATTTTTAATTGTAGTAAGGTAGAAGTTAATTAATGTCAACAAAAATAATTGTTTAAGCAATTTATGATTTTTTTTTAATATTATTTTCTTTGAATAATGCCAGAAAGTTACGTTTTTTTCTTAAATTGTCATTTATTATCATTATTGCCATTATTATTTTGATATTATTTAAATTTAGTGGACACAATTTTTTAAACAATAAATTTTATTTATCATTAATAATTTCTATACTCGTTGAATGAAGCTAGAAATTTGCGGGTTTTTCTAAAATTATAATCTTTTCGGCCACTTTTTACTTAGTAAGGTAAGAATTAATGCGGGTTAACAAAATAATTATTTAAACAATTATTTATAATAACATTCTCTTAAAATAATGCTAGAAAATTACGGTTTTTTCTTTAATTTTTCACTCTTTGTCCACTTTTCGATTAGATTCAGATACCAAATAATTAAGTATAATGAAAAATATAATTGTTTAAGCAATTTATTTTTTTTATTAACAATATTCTCTCCAAATAATGATACATAGTTACGATTTTTGTTAATTTTTAATATTTTATCTAGTTTTCGCTTAGAGTAAGCTTTTTTTTAATGATTATAGTTAATAAAAATAATTATTAAAACAATTTGTCATTATTTCAAATCATAGTCACTTTGAATAATGCTAGAAATTTGCAAGTTTTTCTATATTTTTTAAATTTGTCCACATTTTACTTCGTGAGGTAATAATTGATACATCCAGCAAAATAATTATGTCAACAATGTATTGTTATTTATAACAATATTTTTGTAAAATAATGCTAGAAATTTGTGCTTTTCTCTGAGATTTTTCACTTCTTGTCAACTTTACAATTAGACTCGTGTAACATAAATTAGTTCAAGGTAACATAAACATAATTTTTTAACGAATTTATTATTATTTTTTATTTTTAATTAATTTTTTTTGGATTAATGTTAGAAAGGTACGGTTTTTTTTTAATTTTTAACATTTTGTCTACTTTTCACTTAAAGTGAGGTTTTTTCATTAATTATATTGACAAAAATAATTAATTAAGCAATATATTATTATTTTGAATAATATTAAAAAAAACAATGCTAGAAAGTTGTGGGTTTTTTAATTTTTGTCCACTTTTTACGTAGTGAGGTGCTAATTAATGCGAGTTTACAAAAATAATCATTTAAACAATCTTATAATATTCATAACAATTTTCCTTTAAAATAATGTTAGAAAGTTGCGGTTTTTTCTGATATTTAAAAATTCTTATCCACTTTTTAATTAGTGGCGTAATAATTTTGGCAAGTTAACAAACATGATTATTCAAACAATTTATTATTTTTTATAACTAGCTTCTCTTAGAGTAGTGTTAGGAAAATGACACGTTCGCTAAAATTTTCAGCTTCTCTTTGAATATTTCAAATTTTTGGTATAATGCTCTATTTGATGTATAAAAAAAATTAGTACTAAAATAAACAGCAACAAAATAATTATTAGCGCCAAAAATTTGCAAAAACACATTTTTCACTTTTGGGTTATTTTTGGGAACCTCTAACACACACTTATGGGGATTAAACTCAAAAATAAATTTATGATTTGTATTTCATGGCCAAGAAGAAAGAAACGAATTCATTTAACATGTTTTTATTTCATTTTTTTTTGTTTTTTAGTGAAATTAAAACTCATTTTCATGCCCTTGACTTGCTGGGCTTAGTCCAGGGGAAGTCAAAAAATACAAATTCTCTAGCCTAGAATTTATAGCTGACACAGAAATAGAAATTTTCTTCACGCCACATAATTATCATGGCTTTCCTCAGTATTTTTAAATAGTTCGACGACGCTGTCATTAAAAATATATGAAATAAACAACTTTGATGGGATGTTCAATTTAAAAATAGAGTCCAGGAAATATTGTTATTACAATATTATTAAAAATTTAAATTTATGATCGAAATTTAAAAAAAGAAATGCATAACTTGAATTTTTTTCGTAAAACTTGTTTGAAAATATTTCCAAATCACTCTTTTTGATTTAAAATTAAAGTTTTTTTGATTAGAATATCAAGTTAAAGATTAATTTTTTATTAGAAATTGAACTATTTTGGTAGAAGATTCAACTGTTTTGTAGAAAAATAGTATGTTCAGTTGAAAATTCAATAATTTGGTAAAAATTTTGTTTCTCTCTTGACTTCTTTTTTGCTCTTTTTGATTCAAAATTAAAATTTTTTGATTGAAATATCAACTTGAAGATTTACTTTTTGTTAGAAATAAAAAATAAAAATTTTTTGATTTAAATATTAAGTTGGAGATTTATCTCTTGTTGGAAATTAAACTATTTTGGTAGAAAATTAACTTTTTCATAGTAAAAGTTATATTTGTCAACAATTTAATAAGAAAAATTTATTTTTGGGTAAAAATGCAATAATTTGCTAAAAATTTTGTTTATTTCTTGACTAAAAAATCGTTTTTTGTTAAAGATTCAACTCTTTTGATTCAAATTTTTATATATTTTTTTTAGTTGTACTGTTTTTGATTTAAAATTGAAATTATTTTTAATTAAAATATCAAGTATTACATTTCTCGTTAAAAATTTAGTTTTTTTGTTGAAAATTCATCATTTCATTTGAAAATTTAATTGTATATTTTCTTAAAAATTTGTTTTTTTGTTGAAAGCTCATTTTATTGGTTGAAAATTCAAATAATTTTGTAGCAAATTCAATTATTTGGTAGACAATTTTTTTTTTGGCAATTCATATTTTTGGGTTAAAAATTTGTCTTTTGTGTTGAAAACTCAACACTTTTTGTAAAATTCTCGTCTTTCTAAGTTCAAAAATCAACTATTTTGGTTCGAAATTCAAGTATTTAATTAAAAATTAACTTTTCTGTTAAAAATTCATAGTTGAGGGTTACAAATTCCACGAAATGAAATCCAATAAAAATTTTTTTTTTAGAAATTTATATATATATATTTTTTTTTTGAAATTCAATATTTTTATGTTGAAAATTTAACTATGTTGTTCAAATTTTTGTCTTGTTTTTTAGCAAATTAATCTTAAGGGTAAATATTTTATCTTTTTGTGTAAAAAATTCAAATAATTCAATTTGTAATTCATCTTTATGATTGAAAATTCATCTAATTTTTTTAATTAGTTTTTTTTTCAGTGAAAAATCATTTTTCGTTATTGAAAATGTAACTATTCCATTCTTTGTTGAAAATTAATTTTTCAGTTAAAAATGCAACAATTTGGTTGCAATTTCGTCTTTTTAGGCTATAGATTCATTTTTTTCTGTTAAATTCAACAGTTTTTAATTTAAAATTCAAAGTTATTTGTTTGAAATATCAACTATTTAATTATTTGTGAATAATTTATCACTTTTAGTGGAAAAATAATTTTTTTTTGTAGAGAATTCGACAATTTTTCTAAAAAGTACTTTTTCAGTTTTCAGATTTGTCCTTTTAGTTAACAATTCAACTCTTTGGTTAAAAATTTATTAATTTTGTTAAACAATCGTTATTTTTTGTTTAAGAATTTTTATTTTAATACGAAATTTTACTTCTCTGTTAAAAATTTGTTTATTTGTTGAAAATAAATTTTTATAACTGAAAATTTCACTATTTTATTTCGGATTTTAACCTTATCTCTTTTAGTTAAAAATGTAACTTTTTGTTTGAAAATTGATGTATTTCTTTAAAAATTCATCTTTTTTGGTAGAAAATTAATCCTTTTAATAATTTATCTTTATGGTTAAAAATTCAATTACTTTTTTGCGAAATGTTTTTTTTGTAAATTAATTTTTAATAAAAAATTTAACTCATTCATTTTTGGCTGCAAATTTATTTGCTTCTATTCAAAAATGGAATTAGTTGGCTTAAATTTTATCTATTTTATTGAGAATTTTTTTTTCACTGATAAATTAATTTTTTTGGCTGAAAATGTATTTTTTTGGTTAGAAATATAATTATTTGGTAAAAAGTTTATTTAGGTTGTAAAAAAATTAAGAACTTTGTAAAAAAGTCAAATTTTTGGTTGAAACTTCAACTCTTTTTTGTAAATTCATATTTTTGCGTACAATCTTCCTCTAATTGGTTAAATTTAAACTACTTTGACAAATATGCTTAATTATTTTGTAATTCTTTTTTTTTTTGGAAAAACTAATTTTATTTAGCTTTAAATTTTGCCATTCCACTCTTGATTAGAAATCCACTCTTTAGTTAAAAATTAAGCTTTTCAGTTAAAAATTAAACTATTTTGTTAAAAAATCGTTTTTTTTCTGTTTCAAGATTTGTTTTCTAACTAAAAGCATAACTTCTTTAATGACAATTTTTATTTTTGGGTAAAAAATTAATTTCCTTATACTTAAAATTTTTCAAATAAAAATTTATCTTTTTAGTTGAAAATTCAACTCTTTGGTTAAAAATTAAACTATTTTGTTAAAAATTGGTTCTTTTTTGGCTTACAATTTTTTTCTAACTGAAAATGTAACTACTTTGTTAAAAATTTATTCTTTTTTTGGTATCAAATTAATATTTTTTACTGAAAATTGTTCCATTCTATTTTTGATTAAAAATTAATCTTTTTAGTCGAAAATTCAACTTTTTAGTTGAAAATTCATATTTTTGGATGAAAATTCAACTGTTTTCTTAGAAAATTAATCTTATTGATCAAAAATCCATGCTTTTTGTTAAACATTCATCTCTGGTTGAAAATTGAGCTACTTTGTTGAAAATTAATTTTTTTAACTGAAAATTTGACTGTTCTATTTTTGGTTGAATATTGCTATTTTAAATTGAAAAATAATCTTGTTTAGCTGCAAATTCAATTATTTATTTGAAAATTTATACATTTTGATCAAAATTTATCTATTTGGCAGAAAATTAATCTTGTTGCTTAAAAATTAATCTTTTTGGTTGATAATCTAACTCTGTGGTTAAAAATTCAAAATTCTACTACTTAATTGAAAGTTAAATAACAATTACAGTCATTTGCTTAAAAATGTTTTTTTTTGGTATATTCCATTTTTTACTTGAAATTTAAGTTTTTCGTTTTTAGTTCAGAATTAATTTTTGTATTGGGGATTCATCTATTTTTTAAAAGAAAATCTTCTCGATTCAAAATTAATATTCTTTCTTGAAGATTCATCTTAATTTTTGGTTGAATATTGCTATTTGTAATTGAAAATTGATCTTGTTTAGTTGGAAAATCAAATTATCGAAAACTTCTTTTTTTTCATTGAAAATCAAAACAATTAGAAAAATAAGAACATGTTAAAATTTCACCATTATTGTTATTTTTATTATTATACATGATAATAAAAATAACAATAATGGTAAAATTTCAACACTTTCTCGTGTTGCTAATGGTGAGAAAGAAATCATGAAATATTCTTTATTCCAGATGACATAATAATAAAATTTTGGAACACGTCTAGCTTTCTATTGTCCTTTTTTTTAAATTCATTCGCCCGGAATAGATCTTCATGCCCAGTGAGTTTGAGCAAACACGTGGCGAACGGGTGAAAGCGAAAGTATGGCAAAGCAAGATTTTCGACTGATACAAATCTGTCGACCCTTTTATTTGGCTTTGGAGCCAGGTCATGAAATTCTGTTTCTCTGAGCAGGTACGATAATAAATTCTGTACATACAGTTTCCTATGATTGACCTAGGCTTCTCGAATAAACTACTGAAACTACGAAACTCCTGAAATAACTGAAATAACTTAAATTGATGAAACTGGTAGAACTACTGAAACAATTAAAACTACTTGGAGTACCGAAACTACTAAAACTACAGAATTTAATGTAGCTACTAGAACTGCTGGCCTTATTAGAACTATTGACACTACAGACACTATTAGAACTGCTGAAACTACATATAATGGCGAAACTGTTGAAACTACTGAAACTACTAAAACATTAAACTTTGTTTAAGCATTAAACCACTAAAAAACTATTGCAACTACCAGAGCAACTGGAACTACCGTTAATGCTAAAACTGTCGAAACTACTGAAACTAATGAAACTAATGAAACTATTAGAACTATTAAAACAGATAAACTTCTAGGGTTGCATAAACTATTATAACTACCGAATTTATTTAAATTACTGATATTATTAGAACCACTGAGACTACCGTTAATGCTAAAACTGTCGAAACTACTGAAACTAATGAAACTACTGTAACAACTAAAACAATAAACTTACTTAAACTACTCAATTGAATAAAACTGCCAAAAATACTGAAACTGCTAAAACAACTGAAACTATTAAATTTACTGAGATCGCTTAAACTACCAGACTTAAACACTATTGAACTGCTAGAACTACTGGGACTGCCAAAATTAATTAAACTTGTAAGTTTATTGAAACTACGAAAACTATTATAACTATTGATAGTACTGTAACTGCTGAAACTATTGGATTGACTGAAACTATTTCATTTACTGAAACTACTAAACTACTGAAACTAGTGGAACTACATATTGATACTGCTGGAGCTACTTTAACTGCTAATAACGCCAAAACTACTAAGTCTACTAAAACTACTAAACCTAAAGAGGCCACTGAATTTACTGAACTACTCAAACTATTATTGTTACTAATCTACTAAAAATACTGGAACTATGCAAACTACTATAAGTACTAAAATTCTAAAACTACTGAACCTAGAGAAAGTACTTAATTGCTCAAAACTATTAAAGCTAGTAGAACTACTGGGACTACCGAAACTACCGAAACTACCGAAACTAATGAATGTACTGAAACTACTACATTTGCTGAAACTAAGGAAACTATTAGAACTACTTAAACCATTGAAATCACTAGGGCCATTTAATTTACTGAAAATACTAAAACTACTTAAACTAATGGAACTACCGAAATTACTAAAATTACTTAAACTAAAAGATCTGATGAGACTCCGAAAGCTACTTGCACTATTGAAATTTCTAAAAGTACTAAAACTCCTGAAACTGGTGAAACTAGTGAAAGTATTAATACTACTAAAAGCTATTGAAAGTAGTGAAACTAATACAAGCTATTGAAACTACTAGAATTTCTGGTACTAACAAAAATACTGAAACTGCTAAATTTATTGAAACTACTGAAACTTTTGTAACTAATGGAACTACTGAAACTACTAAAACTACTAAGACATTTGGAACTATTGAAACTACTAGAAATAATGGAACTGCTGAAACTAATAAAACTACTAACATAAGCCTACTAAAATTACTGAAACTACTGAGAATACTAAATTTACTGAAACTACTAAAACTGATGGAACTATTGAATTTCCAAAAAATACTGCAACTAATATTTCTACTAGAACTACTAAACTACTAAGACTATTAAACTTTTAAAACTGCTCAAAGTACTAAAACTCCTAAATCTACTTAAACTAGTAAAAGCACTAAAATTACTAAAAACTATTGAAACTAATAGAACTACTGGGACTACCGAAACTGCGGAAACTATTCCATTTACTGAAACTAATGAAACTAATTGAACTATTGAATTCACTAAAACTACTGACACTATTGGCACTATTAGAACTGCTTAAACTCCCTTTAATGTTGAAGCTGTTGAAACTACTGAAACTACTAAAACTACTTACACAATAAATTAGCTTAAACTACTCAATTTACTAAAATTGCTGAAAATATTGAATCTGCTAAAACTACTGAAACTATTGATTTTACTGAGATCACTGAGACTACCAGACCTACTAGGACTACTAAAATTACTTGAACTATTTAATCTGCTGAAAGTACTAAAACTCCTGGAACTAGTGAAACTCATAAAAGTATTAAAACTACTAAAACGATTAAAAATACTAGATCTACTAGGACTGCCAACATTAATGAAACCAATTAATTTACTGAAACTACTGAAACTATTATAACTACTGATACTATTGTAACTGCTAAAACTATTGGATTGACTGAAACTAGTGCATTTACTGAAATTACCAAACTATTGAAACTATTAGAACTATTGAAACTTTTGGAACTATTGAAACTACTGGGACTACTAGAACTAACAAAATTACTTAGTCTACTAAAACTAATGAAACTACTGAGACTACTCAATTTACTGCAACTAATCCAGCTGCTATAATTATTGTAACTATTGAGTTTACTGAAACTGGTATTCTTACTTAACTACTAAGAATACTTGAACTATTAAAATCACTGTGAGTACTAAAATTTGAAAAATACTGAAACTAATGAAGGTACTAAAACTTCTAAAAACTATTGCAACTAATAGAACTACTGGGACTATCGAAACTACCGAAACTACTAAATTTACTGAAACTAATGCATTTACTGAAACTAGTGCAACTACTGAAACTATTAGAATAACTTTATATAATGAAACCACTAATGCCAATAAATTTACCGAAACTATTAATACTGCTAAAACTACTGGAACTATTGAATTTACTAAGATCACTTAAAATACAAGATCTACTAGGACTACTTAAGCCACTTGAACCTTTGAAACCACTAAAAGTACTGAAAGTTCTGAAACTAGTGAACGTATTAAAACCACAAAAAACTATTGAAACTACTAGAACTACTGGGACTGCCAAAATGATGAAACAAATAGATTTATTGAAACTACTGAAAGGATTAGAACTATTGATAGTACTGTAACTACTGAAACTATTAGATTGACTGAAACTTCTGAATTTACTGAAACTCTTAAACTACTAAAACTATTGGAACTATTGATACTGCTGGAGCAACGGGAACTGATAAAACTACTTAAATTACTAAATCTACTGAAACTACAATAACTACCAAGAGTGCTACGTTTGCTGAATCTACTAAAAATACTGAATTTGATGGAACTTTAGAATTTCCTGGAATCATTGAAACTATTATTCTTAATAAAATACTAAAGCTACTTTAACTATTAAAAGTACTATAAGTACTAAAACTCCTAAACTACTAAAACCAGTGAAAGTACTAAAACTGCTACAAACTATTGAAACTAATATAACGACTGGAACTGCCAAAACTTCCTAAACTAATGAGTTTACTGAAGCTACTGCACTTACTGAAACTACTATAACTATCAGAAATACTAAAACTAATGAAATCACTAGAAACATTAAATTTACTAAAACTAATAAAACTGCTAAAACTACTAGAACTATTGAATTTAATAAAATTACTTGAACTACAAGATCTACTAGGACTACTGAAGCTACTTGAATTATTAAAACTACTAAAAATACAAAATCTCCTGAAACTGGTGAAACTAGTAGAAGTTTTAAAACTACTGAAAACTATTGAAACATATATAGCTACTGAGACTCCAAACATGAATTAAGCTAAAAATTTACTGAAACTATTGAAACTATTAGAACTGCTGATACTAATGTAACTACTGAAACTATTGGATTCACTGAAACTACTGAATTTACTACAACTACTAAAAAAACTGAAACTATTAGAACTACTGAAGCTGATGGAACCGCTAGAACCATTGAATTCACTGAAGCTACTAAAAGTGCTAAAACTACTAGAGCTATTGAATTTACCGAACTTTATGAAACAACTGAAACTAGTAAATTTACTGAAATAGCTGAAACTACCAGACCTACCAGGGCTACTAAAATTACTTAAACTATTAAAACTACTAAAAGTACTAAAACTCCTAAAACTAGTGAAACTACTGAAACTACCAAAAGTATTAAAACTACTGAAAATATTAAAACTACTAGAAATGCTGGGACTGCAAAAATAGTGAAACTAATAAATTACTAAAAGTAATGAAACTAATAGAACTACTGATACTACTGTAACTATTGATACTATTGGATTGACTGAAGCTACTCATTTACTGAAACTAATAAACTACTAAAACTATTGGAACTATTGATACTGTTAAATCTATTGTAACAGCTGAAACTACCAAAAGTACTAAGTCTACTAAAACTGCTAAAACTAATGAGACAACTAAATCTGCTAAAACTACTAAAATTGCTGAAACTATTAAATTCAATGAAACTACTGAAACTATTGGAACTATTGAAACTGCTGGAACTACTGGAACTGCTTAAACTCTAAACTCATAAATCTACTGAAACTACTATTTCTACAAGGACTACTCAACTACTAAAACTATTAAATTATTGAAACAACTAAAAGTACTAAAACTCCTAAATCAACGGAAACTAGTAAAAGTACTAGAACTTATAAAAACTATTGAAAGTAATGAAAGTACTACTAAAACTGCTGAAACTAATGCTCTTACTGAAACTAATGAAACTACTAGAACTATTGAATATTCTGTAACTACTGAAACTATTGGACTAATGAAACTACGGAAACTACTAGATCTATTCAATTTACTGTAACTACTGAAACTATTGGACTAATGAAACTACTGAAACTACTAGAACTATTGAATTTACTGTAACTACTGAAACTATAGGACTAATGAAACTACGGAAAGTACCAAAACTACTTAAAATACTAAAATTACTTAAAATTTGATACTGCTGAAACTACTATAGCTACTGTAACTATTAGTATGATGGCCTTCAAATTTTGCTTGACTTATGGGACCGTAAATCCTATCTAAAGACAAAAATATTTTGCATCTGCTATTTTAGAAATTTTAGGTACATGAATAGATTATTGGCTAATAAATTTAAGAGGATTCGATAATATTTCACTTTTTTAAGTTCATCATGTAATGTTGTTTTAAAACTTTTAAATTAGGACTATTTTCCGAGGATGAAATTAGTTCTTTTTTATCATGTTATATCGCACTGATTGACTGATAGGAAATTCTCTTAGGATATTATGATTACAATTTTTAATTTTTAATTTCAGCATGGGTAGAAAAAGTCATCAAAAAAATATTAGTTGAATCAGAAATAGAAATTAATAAATTTTAACCAAATAGTTGATTTTTTAGTTAAAACAATTGATTTTCAAACAAAAAAATATTTTCAACACAAGAGATGATTTCTCGAATAAATAGATAGATTTTTAACCAAATAGTTGCGTTTTTAAACAAAAAAATAAATGTTATTTAAAGAAGATAAATTTTCTACCAAGAAAGATGAATTTTGACCAAAATACATGGATTTTCAAGTAAGCCATTAGGTTTCGATTTAAACAAGATCAATTTTTAATTATAAATAGCAATATTCAACCGAAAATCCTCAAGCAAAGAAAAAACCATTTTTTAAATACGGAGTTAAATTATCAACCAAAAAGATGAATTTTCAAAAAATACATGACTTTTCATATAATTAATTTAGTTTTTAATTAAACGAGACGATCTTATAAAAAAATTAATTTTCAACAGAATAGTTAAATTTTCCACCAAAAAGATGAATCTTCAACAAAAAACATGGATTTTTAATCAAGAAGATTAATTTACAAACAAAAGGATAAATTCCCAATAAAAATATCATTTCTTAACCAAAAACGGAAAAGTTAAATTTTGAGTAAATAAAAAGATATAATAAGAAAAATGTTTTATTAAATTTTAGAAAATTTTATTCAACTTTTAATCAAGTGAATGAATTTTCAAATTAATAATTGAGTTTTCAACTAAAGAAGATAATTTTTTACTTAAAAATAGCAATATTTAATCAGAAATGAAACAGTTACATTTTCAGTTTAAAAAAATTAATTTCCAACAAAGTAGATTAATTTTCAACCAAAGAGATGAATCTTTAAAAAAAGATTAATTTTTAATGAAGAAGTCTAATTTTTATAAAATATTTGATATTTCATCAAAAAGTATAAATTTCCAACCAAAAGGATTAATTTTCTACAAAAAAGAGCATTTTCACCAAAATACATGAATTTAGAACCAAATAGTTGAATTTTGATCTGAAAATATTAATTTTCAATAAGAAAAGCCATTTTCAACCTTAAAATAAGTACTTCAATTTTTAGTAAAAAAATTAATTTTTAATAAAAAAAGAGTTTTCAAAAAAATAGTAAAATCCTTAACCAAAAAGATGAATTAATAACCCGAAGAGTTATATTTGTCACTAAAGAATATGATTTTCAAAAGTAAAAATTAAATATAAATAAGAATCATAAAAAAGACATAAAATTAAAATTCTATTATTTGGTTGACAATTTAATTATTTTTATGAAAATTCGTTTCATGTTTGGATAAAAATGAATTCTTCAACTGACAATTAAACTATTTCATTTATGGTTAAAAATGTATCTTTTTCAGTTAAAAATTTTAACTCTTTGCTTTAAAGTGACCTGTTTTGTTAATAACTTTACTGCCTTATAGAAAATTTATCTTTTTGGCTTGAAAATTCAAGAATTTGGTAGAAAATATTTTATTTGGTTAAAATTCAACTTTTTCGTCGAAAATATTTTTGGTTTAAAAATTTAACTTTTTTGCAGATAATTCGTCTTTTTGGCTTTGGAATCAAATCATTTTTTTTTAATTTATCCATTTTGTTTAAAAGTCGTCTTTTTTGACAGAAGATTATGTATTTTTTGTCAAAAATTCTTCTTCTTCATTGAAAATTTAACAAATTTGTTGAAAATTAATTT
>JAUELO010000318.1:4925262-4938969 GCA_032357855.1 Amphibolips quercusostensackenii
TTAAAGATTTTAGGGTATTTTGAAAAATTTCAAGATATTTTCAAGAGCTTTTAAAAGTTTCAAGGGATTTCATAGGAGTTTAAATATTTTAGGGATTCCAAGACATTTTCAAGATAATAAATAATTCTCCAAGAGTATTTGAATGTTTTTTAATTGATTTACAAAAATTGCCGTAAGCCTTTAAAGATTTTAGGGTATTTAAAAAAATTCCAAGACATTTTCAAGAGCTTTTAAAAGTTCCAAAAGATTTTAAAGGATTTTAGAATATTTTGAAAACATCCAAAGAATTTTTAAGAGCATTAAACAGTTTCAAGGGATTTCATATGATTTGAAATATTTGAGGGTATTTTAAAACATTCCAGGACATTTTCAAGATATTAAAAAATTCTCCAAGAGTATTTAAATGTTTTTTACTTGATTAAAAAAATTTTTTCATAGGGTTTTAAAGATTTGTGGGTATTTTGTAGAATTGCAAGATATTTTCAAGAGCTTTCAAAAGTTTCAAGGGATTTCATAGGATTTGAAATATTTGAGTATTTTAAAACATTCCAAGACATTTTCAAGATATTAAAAAATTCTTCATGAGTATTTGAATGTTTTTTAATTGATTTTTAATTGATTTTAAGAAATTTTTCATTAGGTTTAAAAAATCTAAGAGTGTTTTGAAAAATTTCAAGATATTTTCAAGAGCTTTCAAAAGTTTCAAGGGATTTTGTAGGATTTGAAATATTTGAGGGATTCCAAGACATTTTTAAGATTTAAAAAAACTTTCAAGAGGATTAGAATAATATTAATTGATTTTAAAAAATTGCCGTAAGGCTTTAAAAATTTTAGGGTATTTAAAAAAATCCCAATCCCAACAGTGGCGCTGCGGTCGTCACTCGATACATATAAATTACAGTCACTGCGAAGCGCACTAGATATTTTATTTTATTTTTTATAACGTTTTGACTATTTTCGAAGATTCTCAAAACCAATTTACAATCTAAATTGTTTATTTCTTCAGATTAGCACTATCCTAGTAACCTCAGTGAGTTTTTCAGGTAATATATTTATTATTTGTTATTGAATATAATTACCTTTTCACGGACCAAAATTTTAAAATTAAAAAATTAATTTGTAAATCATTATAATTCCTATCGACCTCGTTTCTTGACTCAAAATTTTTTGATGTTCCATATTAATTTTCTGAAAAAAATCAGAAAGTAGTTGATTTAATTTGGACAAAAGTATTTTTTATAAATATTATTTGATTTGTTTTTAGAAAAATTAATTTTAAAAATAGCAAGACTCAGGGCAAGAAACGTAGCTTGTTTTTTCCAAACAATATCTGACTCTAAAAAATATTGTTCGTAAAAGCGGGGTGGCCCTGGACTGGGAAACCGGGAAATGACTGGGAATTTATTTTTTGACCGGGAAATTTATAAATTTTAGGAAAAAAGCTGTCCAAGTTCGATTTAAACCATTTTTTTTTTAAATAATTAGTCGAGTTTTTTTTTTATTATATTATTCAGTTTATATTGCGCAATTCGAAAATCTTTTACTTAAAAAATTTTTCACAAAAAAAGATGAATTTTCACATAAAAAAGACGAGTTTACAACTAAAAAAGATCAATTTTCTACGAAAAAAGATTAATTCTCATAATAATACATACATTTTTTAACAAATAGTTAAATTTTGAAACAAGAAGATTAATTTTGTACCCAAGAAGATGAATTTTTAAGAGAATACATTTATTTTTAACCAAATAATTAAATTTTTAATCAAAAAGATTAATTTTCAATAAAGAAAACCAATTTTCTACCAAAAAGTTTCATTTTGTACCAAATGGATAAATTTTTAACCCGAGAATATAAATTTTAAAAAAATGTAATTTACAACTAATCATTTGAGTTTTCAACAAAATAAATTATTTTTCAGTTTAAAAAATTAATTTTTAACAAAAAAGTCGAATTTTCAACTGTTATATTAATACATAAATATTTAACAAAATACTTAAATTTTTCATCAAATTGTTGAATTTTCTACAAAACAATTGAACTTTTAACCCAAAAATGTGAATTGTCAACAAAAAAGTTAATTTTTAACCAAAACAGATTTATTTTTGACTAGGCAGTTGCATTTGTAACCATGAAAGATAAAATTTCTACAAAAAAAAGATTAATTTTAAAACCGAAAAGATAAATTTTTAACTAGGAAAGATGAAATCTCAACAACGAAAAAAATAAATTTTTAACCAAATAGTTAAACTTTCAACCAATGAGATTAATTTTCTACTAGGAAAGATGAATTCTCAACAACGAAAAAAATAAATTTTTAACCAAATAGTTAAACTTTCAACCAATGAGATTAATTTTCTACCAGACAAGAATTTTCAATGGAAAAGTTAATTTTCAACAAATTAGTTGAATTTTCAGTTTAAAAAAATGAATTTTCAACTAAAATATATATATATTTTTTTTAAATTGTTGTATTTTTAACCAAGAAACTTTTTCTACGAAAAAAGACGATTTTTCAAAAAACATATATTTTTAACCAACTAGTTGAATTTTTAACCAAGAAGGTTAATTTTTTACCATGAAATACGAATTTTTGAACAAAGTATATAAATTTTAAACGAAATAGTGGAAATTGCTACCAATAAGTTTATTTTTTAAGAAATTACCTAAATTTGCAATCAAATATGAACAATGGATGCGATGTTAGTCCAAAGTGTATTTGATTAATTTTTAGTTCGCATTATTTACGTTTCTAAAAATTTGTAAATTAAATTTTTAAAGAATTTACTTATTTAATTTACAATTTTTAAGAAACGAAAACCAAGGCCTGAATTTCAAACCAAGTATTTAAAAATAAATACAGTCAAACCTGGATTTTGCGGAGATCTCGGGGCTGACGAAAACAACAGCTAACGACCCCCCTTCTTAACCCCGTCGCGGCTCTCACAATAGATCGCAGCACGGCATCAATTCCTGGAAGGCAATTATCAAGGGGCGAATAATCCAGGTTCGACTGTAATTTGAAACTAAATTGTTTGAAATAGAAAGCCTTTAAATGTTAGAATTTCGAAGAGCTTTTAAACACTGAACGTTACAATTTTTAATTTTTCTATTTAAAAAATGAATTGTTTCTAAGTAAAATTGTTGAATTTTGATGTATGAATAACAATTTAACACTTGTAATTTGTAAAACAATTCGAATAATTTTGAGAGATATTTAGATGTTTTGAGAAGATTCAAAAATAATTTAAAACTTGAAATGATTTCAAATAATTTAAACGAAGTGTGTGTTTTGACAAAATCTGGCTATTCGTACCGAAATTTCAGTGCAAATAGCCATGGCCTAATTTAAAACAAAATGTAGATTTTTGCACATTCTGAAAAAAATTGAGAAGCTTTTTTAAAATTATGAAAGGCGTCAAAAGAATAAAAACATTTTCGTAAGATTGCTAGGAAAATTGAAAATGATTTTTTATTTCGAAAAATTATTTCAAGAGTTCTAATTTTGTAGGATTTTCTAAAAATTTTAGAAAAAATTCTAATCATTTTAAAAGATATTCAGAAGTAATAAAAAAATTTGAAAATTATTTAAAATTTGAAAAAATTTAAAACCACATGCAGAATTTTTAAGATTTTGAAATAAAATTTTGAAGCTTTTCAAGGATTTCTAAACTATTCAAAATAAAAATAATTTAACTTCTAATTTAAAGTGATCAGTTGAAAAAATTTCATCGTTCAAGTTTTAATGTTTCTAGCTTAAAATTGTTTAAAATACTATAATTCAAAAAAATGTTCAATTCATTGCCTGATTCTCCAATTTAGAACATTAAAAATGATAACATGGATTTATATTTTTGGAACTGAATCTGAATCTTTAAACTCTAAACTTTATAAAAGTTAAAAATTCTAAATTTTTCAGTTTAAATGCATATAGTTTAAAATTGGTCAATTGCAAAGTGTTAGTACTTTCCATTTTCTACGTGTGAGTTATTGAGCATTTGAGTACAACATTTTTGAATTAAAACACTTTTAAACGACAATTTAAAAAGTTTAAAATTTAGGAGTTCCACTTTGAATGCTTTAATTTGCAGTTTATTTTTTATAAATGTAAGTGGAAAAATGGTTAGATTTAGAGTTCGAATCTTTTAATTTCATTGACCGTGAAAAATGTTTGCCAAGCGGGAAAAAACCGGGAAATGACCGGGAATTTGTTTCTTCGATTGAAACGGCCACCCTGTAATATTTAGTGATAAAGATTGGTGTTTCGATATTTGTTTATTTTGTAAACAAATTTGATAAGCAAATGCATAGTTTGGCCATTTATACACATAAAGTAAACAATTTTCTTTCTTACCGCCTTAAAATTAATTAGTAGTGATATTCAGTGATGAGGATTTGTCATTCAATATTATTTATTTTATAAACAAATGCATAGTTTAGCTGTTTCTAGACAGAAAGTAATCTTTTTTCATCATTGCCTTCCAATGATATCACTGGAAATGTTTTGTGATGTTTTAGAAGAATTTTAAGAAAAACGTTTACTTTATGTCCATAAATGGCTAAACAATGCATTTATTTATAAAATAAACAAAGAATGTTGATTGACAATTCTTCGTCACTAAACATCACTACTTGTGTAATTTGAAGACGAGTAGAGAGAGAAAAACGATTACTTTCTGTCTGTAAATGACCAAACTATGCATTTGTTTATAAAATTTATTTATAAAATAAACAGATTATACCACCCAACACATTTTCATGATCAAATATGATCCTGTCGATAAAATCAATCAATTTCATCTTATAAATATACTTTGCAAGCAAAATTTGCACAATGTTGACATTTTGTTAATATAATTTGTTTATAAGAATTATATTTGATATCCTGTTTAGTATTTATATTCCTTCGATACTTCGACATTCATTTTCATCGAGAATGGGATTAATTAAGTTGTTTATTTAAAGATAAAAAATATTAATTAAATAATGTTTCATTTTCTCTATTTGTTTATTTATATAAAAAATAGAAAATTATTATAATTAAAAAATCTAATCCATAGAGGCTCTAAATGCAACTATTGCTGATAACTTCTAAAAAAATGGGAAAGTCGGTTAAGAATTGTAGGCTACTATTGCTGTTATTAATAAACTATTGCCATCTACCAACTTTTTTTTGCTGAAACAGAAACACGATTAAATATCAGATAAATCTTTGTTGTTAAAATATTATCAAGAGGCGCAGAAGTTAGTTATAACATAATTTGTTTATAACAATTAAAGTTTTTCAACAACAAATATCGGATTTTAGCCTCGAAAAAAATAACATGTTGTAGTGTACAGTTTTGTTCATTAAAAGGAAAAAAAATCAATAAACTCTATTTTTTACGGAGAAAAAAATGTTTTCCTACTCGACTACAAAAAAATTAAATTGTTAATAAAAAAATTCTGATAACAAATTTTGCGACCAAATTCACAGGATGTGTTGCTCCCTTATAAGACTTCAATTTGACAAAGAATTAGTAATTCGGATCCTTGGTAAATTCGAAGCTCACTTGAAAAATCCTTACCCATAAAAGGTTCCATAAGACTAAGTAATTCTAATAGATTTCAGGCGATTAAAAAAGGGGAGAGATTTTCACAGAATTCAAGGATTTTAAATAGATTTCAGTGAATTTCGACGGATCTCAAGGGATTTCAAAGATTTAAGGATATTTGAAAGGATTGAAAAGGGCTTTATGTGATTTTTCAAAATTTCAGAGGATTTCATTATTCTTTGAGGAATTTTCAATGATTAATATATTTTAGTGTATTAAAAAGCTTGTAGGGCATGAAAAAAAGAGATTTTGATGGGAATTATCAGATTTTATGGTATTTTAGATGATTTCAAAGATTTCATCATTTTTTAATGATTTCTGAAAGATATTACGAACTTCAAGATGTTTTAAGGGATTTTACTCCAGTTGTATGGGATTCACAAGATTTTAAGGAATTTTATACATTTCATGGGATTTCAAGGGATAATAAAGATTTTAGGTTTTTATTTTAAGGGTACAACCCACTTTGAACGTCCAAAAAAATGCCTATTTTTGAGAATTTTTTCAAAAAAAATATGAAATATATTGATGTAAAAGTTAATAGGTTTGGTAAATAAGGTCTGAAAATATAAGAAAAAAATTTTTGTATCGGTCTTTTTTCAGTTTTTATACACAAAAACTGTAGCTGAACATAATGCTATGATTTTGGGGTAGGTAGACGGGCGGCATAATATCTCGTCAACGGCTCATCTGAAACCAAAAAATCAAAGCGTTTTAGTTTCAGTATGAAAGTAGCTGGAAGATGGAATACGGATATTAATTTTCATCTATAAATAACAAAATGGCTGTCAAAATTAATGAAAAAAATTTTTTAACGCTTTTTTTGCACTGATTTTAGTGAAAAAAATAGGTAAAACTTAAAATTTTAAATCGTCCGTAGTCCACCTTCCGTCTTTTTGTTCTAAAAAAAGTTGTTTTGAGAAAAACGCGTTTAAAGTTTTTTAAAATAAAAAATTGTAATATTCAGACTGCAGAAAAATACAGTTACGGATCTTCACAAAATTATAGTATAATATTTTTAGATACATATACTTTCAAAAAATGTAAAAAAAAATCGATTTTCCAAAAGTTTCAAAGTGGGTTGTACCCTTAAGAAATTATTTTCTACTATTTAGCGATTTTTTTTAACTCTGTTTTTTTAATATTATTTTGTTACCAGCTAGCGCTTTTTGGAAGCTGGTTATTTATTTTTGAAATTTAATTTTAATTTTTTAATTTTAATTTTGTCCTTTCTTCAAGGAGATTAAGCTATAAAAACAATTAATAAGAATTAATGAAACAAATAGAATGAAGTGAGACCAAACGTACTTTAGGATTATTTTGCTATCGACTGATCTGGTGAACTGAGCAAAAAGTCAAGGTCCATTACTTAACAACGCAACTGCAACATCGCGTTGTCATCCCTCCTCCACAAATAAACAGTTATTTTTTGCTTTTCTTTTGCATGAGGTATCTTATTCTGACATTTCATGGTCTTATTATATCACAAACTAATCTGCATAATTATTTCATTTATCCTTAAATTATTATAAATTAGCAGCAAATGCACGCTCTAAGCGCTTCTTCACGCGTCGTTCGTTTTTTATTTTCTAACATTTAAAATAAAAAAAAAATTAAAAATACATCCTTTAAATTAAAACTATTTTAGATACATGACTTTGCAACCAAATAGTTGAATTATTAATTTGAAAAAGATAAATTTTTAATAAAAAATATTAAATTTCAACAAAAGATATATTCTGACATTTCATGGTCTTATAAAATCACAATAATCTGCATCAATATTTCATCCATTATTAATTTATCATAAATTATAAATTTTGAAATTCAAAATATTTTGGATTAGGTAAATTTTTGAATTGAAAGAGGTAAGTTTTTAACCAAAAACTGATCAGTTAAATTAAAAAAAAAAATTAATTCTCAACAAAAAGAAGAGAAGTTGTGAACTAACGAGAGGAATTTTGAAATAATATTGTTAAATTTTGTACCGAAAGGATTTATTTTCTACTATAAAAAAAAGAATTTTTAATTAAATACATGACTTTGCAGCCAAACAGTTGAATTTTTAATATAAACAAGACAAATTTCTTATTAAAAATATTAAATTTCAGCAGAAAATATATTCTGATATTTCATGGTCTAATTAAATCACAAAATGATCTGCATAAATATTTCATCCATTATTAATTTTTTATTAATTAGCAGCAAATGCACCCACGCCAAGCGCTTCTTCACGCCTCCCTTGAATTTTATTTCTTGACATTGAAATTGGAAAACAATTTAAAATAAATTTTTTAAATTCAAAATATTTTGTATCAGGTAAATTTTTCAACTAAAAGAAGTAAGTTTTCAACCACAAAGCTGATCAGTTAAATTTTTATTTAAAAAAATTGATTTTCAACAAAAAGAAGAGAAGTTGTGAACTAATAAGAGGAATTTTAAAATAATATTGTTAAATTTTCTACCAATTTTCAACTACTTTAAAGGACTTTGAAAACAAAATGTTAAATTATTAACGAAAAAAATAAAGTTTGAAAAAAGTAGTTCAACTTTTGACCAAGTACTTGAATTTTTAAATTAATAAGATAAAATTGCATTTAAAAATATCAATTTTCAACAAACAATATAAAAAGTTCAATTTTCAGTTAAACAGGAATTAATTTTTAACAAAAAAAAATTCAACAAAATAATTAAATTCTCAAGTAAAGATGACTCTACTACAAAAAAGATAAATTTTCAACCAAGAAGATTTTTTTCTGAAAAAACGTGTTTTTAATTAATTAAAATAAGTCATCAATGGAGAATATCAACTCTCAATAAAAAATGCAACAATGAGATTTTTAGTATGAAAAATTGAAGATAAAAGACAACAAATTTTCATTAATGAATGAGAAGAATTTTCAATTAAAAAGATCAACTATTAATGAAAAACATCAATTTCCAACTAAACATTTTTTTAAAGTAGTTTACCTTTTAACCAAGTTGTGGAATTTTTGGACCAAAAATGATTTTAATTTAAAATCAAAAACTGTCAAATTTAACAAAAATAGAAGAAATTTTTAAAACAGTTCAATGGTCAACCAAAATAGATGAATTTTCAATAAAATAGTTATATTTTCATCCGAAAAAATTATTTTGAAAAAAATTAATTTGAACTTGAATTCAATTTTTAATGAAAAATATAAATTTTTAAGCAAAATTATTTCTGCAGTTTCATGATCTTCTGAAATCACAAACAAATCTGCATAAATATTTCATCCATTCCATTTTTAATTAAAAAGATTTTAGATTAGGTAAATTTTTCAACTAAAAGGTAAGTTTTTAACTAAAAATGTATTATTTAAATTTTCATTTATCAACATTTTTTTTCAACAAAAATGAGAAATTCGCAACTAATAAGAGAAATTTGAAAATTAAATAGTTGAATTTTTAACCAGAAAGATTTATTTTCTACCCAAAAAACAAATAATTTTTAACAAAAGACATGACTTTGCAACAAAATAGTAGAATTTTTAATTCGAAAAATATGAATTTTTAATTAAAAATATTATTTTCAAATAAAATTAGATTGTGACTTTTAATGGTCTTATTTAATCACAAAAATATCTGCATAAATATTTCATTCATCCTTAAATTATTATAAATTAGCAGTAAATGCACGCGCGCCAAATGCTCCTTCACACGTCCATCGTCTTTTATTTTCTAACATTCGAAATATAAACAAATTCAAAAATCTATTTTATTATTTGAAATTATTCAAATTAGGTTCAATTTACAACTAAAAAATTAATTTAAAAAAAAAATTAATTTTTAGCAAAAAAAGATCAATTTTCAACTACTAAGAGAAATCATTTGGAAAAAGTATTTGAACTTTTTACCAAATACTTGAATTTTTAACAAAAAAAGATAAATTTGCAATTAAAAATATAAATATTGAACAGAAAAATGAAATAGTTCAATTTTCAGGTAACAAGGTCCATTTTCAACCAAAAAAGTAAAATAATTTAAAAAAATAATTAAATTCTCATGCAAGGGATGACTCTTCTACCAGAAAGATAAATTTTTAACCAAGAAGAATAATTATCCAAGAAAAAAGATAAGGGTTTAATAAACAAAAATTAATTATTAATGAAAAATATGAACTCTTAATTGAAAATGCAACAGTTAAATTCTCAGAATGAAAAAATTAATAAGAAAACAAAAACAAATTGGCGTCAACCAATGTAAGGAATTTTCAACTAAAATTTTTAATCTTCAACCAAGCAGATGAGTTTTAAGCAACGAGATTAATTTTTTTACCAAAAAGGACGAATTAAAAAAAGTTACATAAATTTTCCACTAAATATTTTGATTTTTAGCTTAGAAAGATAAATTATGATTTTGAAAATATCAGTTTTTGACCAAAAATAAAATAGTTAAATTTTTAGATGAAAAGATTAATTATAAAAAAATGAATTTTAAACAAATAAGTTGACTTCTCAACCAAAATAGATGAATTTGTAACCACGAAAATTTTTTTTGACAAAAAGACGAATTTTTAACTAACAAAGATAAATTATTAATTAATAATATCAACTTTCAAATAAAAATTCAAAAGTTAAATCTCCAGGAGAAAAATTTAATTTAAAAAGAAAAACAAATTTCCATTAACCAATAAGGGGAATTTTCAACTAAAATTTTTAATCTTTAACCAAACAGATGAGTTTTTATGGAAGAAGATTAATTTTTTGGTCAAAAAAGACGAATTTTACAAAAATACATCAATATTCAAATAAATAGATGAATATTTTCCTAAAAACATTAATTTTTAATTAAAAATGTCAATTTCTAACCAAAAAATTTAGATAAAGTAGTTCACCTTTCAACCAAATAATTAAATTTTCAACGGAAAATGATTTAAATTAAAAAAAAAAAACAGTTTACAACAGTTACTGCAATAACAAAAGAAAAAGAATTTTCAATTAAATAGTTAAGTATTAAAAAAAAAATAGACGAATTTTTAGTAAAATAGTTAAATTTTCAACCAAAAATTATTTCCTAAAAAAAATTATAATTTACCCACTAAAAAAAGATAAATTTTTTATTAAAAATATCAATTTTCAACCAAAAATAGATTCTGACATTTAATATTTTAATAAAAATAACAAACTAATCTAAGATAACTAACTAATCTTCCTGAAATTTAAAATATAAACAATTTAAAACTCTATTATTAAGCAAATTGTCAAATATTAACAGTTTTTCATAGTTTTGAAACAATAATTTTTAAATCTTAACCAAAAAAATTAATAAAAAAAAAGTGGTTAAACTTTCAACCAATTAGTTTAATTTTCAACAAAAATAGATAAATTTGCAAGTATAAATATTTATTTTTAAAAAATTATATAGTTCAAGTTTCAGTTAAAACATGTTAATTTTCAACCAAAAAATTTTTGTATAAAAATAATTACATTCTGAAGCAGAGGTTAATCTTCGACAAAAAATGAATTTTTAAGCAAGAAGATTTATTTTCCTACCATGAAGGACAAACTTTCCAAAAGCAAAAAAATAGATGGATTCGCCAATAAATGATTGAATTTTCATTTGATAATGATCAATTAGAAATTGAAAATATCAATTTTTATCCAAAAATGCAATATGTAGTTAAATTTTTAGATAAAAAGATTAATTATTAAATTTAAAAAGATTAATTATCAAAATTTAAAAAAATAACTAAATTTTTCAATAAATAGTTGAATTATTAACAAAACATTTAAAAATTCATGAAATAATCAAATTCTTAAGCAGAGATGAATTTTTCACCAAAAAGATTAATTTTTAACCACAAAGATTAATTTTTCAGCGAAAAGACGAATTTTCATAAAGTAAAAATTCTTATAAGGTATAAAAAATTAATTTAAAAAAAAACGAATTGATAAAGTGCCAATTAAAAATACTTTAAATTGAGTAAAAGTGAAAAAAAGGATAATATTTTGAATGGTATCTAAAGGATGTAAATTTGTTTCCGAGCTGGTATTATTTTTCAATAAATTCGTTAAAAATTTGAAAATCTGAAATTCAAAATGTTTAAAATAAAAAAATGTTAAAACAGAAGCTCTCTAAATTTAAAATTTTCAGAACTAAACTTTGAAAATTGTGCGAATGGAATAATTTTTTATTAGAATTTGTAAAACTGGATTATTTAAAATTCAACGAATTAAATTGAATAATTTAAAATTGAAAAATTTTGAATTTAAGTAATAATTTTTTATTTGAAGTGTTAAAAAATTAAAAATTTAAAATGAAAATTTCAATTGCCCATTTCAATGTCAAAGCTCCCAAAATTCAAGAATCTTAATATATTAAGACATAAAAAATTATAGTTAATTACTAAAATTGATGAGATGAATTTTTTCAAGGTCAAAAAAAAATTCACTGTCATTTTCACTATTTAAAATAGAAAATGGTTGAATTTTAAAAATTGTAACTGAATTATTCTAAAAAAATGTGCAAAATAAAGTAATTTTAAATGTGAAATATTAAAAATTTTTTTTAATATGGAACGTGGAAAATTAAACGAATCCTAATTTTAAATAATTTTATTTTGAAATAAAGATCTCTAACTAAAAATCGAACAATTTAAAAATATTATTCAAGTTGAAAAATAAAAATGAAAATAAATAATACAAAACAAGATCGCTGTGATTCCAATTTTTCATTTTCGAATAAAAAATTCAGTTCTTATAACACACTAGTAAAATGTTCTTTTTTTAAGGCTTAAATATTTAAATTGAAAATTTATCAACTTAAAAATAACTTCTACTATCTGATAAAAAACTATTATTAAACTATTATTAATTCGAGAGGATTGAAATTATTGCATTATTAAAGCTATCAATTGAAAATTATTTCAGGGTGGCCTCTGAGAAGGAAAACAGATTTCTCGTTATTTCTCAGTTATTAAAAATTTTTCCAGGTTGTTAATAATTATTTTTGATAGAAAAATCATGAACCTGAAGGTATACAAGGAAGAAAATTCAAACATTTCTTTTTCATTGAAAATTCAATGAATAAAACCATTAATTTGAAAAAAAAAGTGAAATTTATTTCTGACCTCCATATTGCCTTTCTCTTTTTGCCCTTGCTTTCAAAAGAAAAAAATAATTTCAAGGTCTCAAAAATAAAACTGTTTTACAATTGCGCATTCGAAACTATAATAATAAATGTCAATAATAGAAATTTTATAGTCATTTATACTTTCCAAAATCGAAAGAATTTTAAATATTGGAAGCTTAAAAAATTATTGAATTTAAACTTGAAACGCTAAAAATTAAACAATTTAAAAATTTATTTTCAATTTTATTTGAAAATATTTATTTTATTATTTATCTTTACTTAAAAATTAAAGCATTATTAAATTACGATTTTGAAAGTAAATTGTTTACAATTATTAATTTTAAAATTGAATAAATGATAAGTTATTACATATAATTTATAATTAATTATTTTAGACTAGTTTTTTTATTTTTGAGTAGATATTTATTAAAGAATCATTATTTACAACTAAAATGTTGTTATTCTTGGAAATTGACCTATGTGAGAAAAATGCATTTGTAAAAAGTATGATCTAGTGCTATTGTGCAACGATAAAGTGTACATTTTATGTATTCTGAAAAATTTACGTCACCTTCTGAGTAAACAATGTTTCGTAACGTGGAAATGTTTCACAATGTAATTGTTAAAATTTTTCTTATTATAGTAATTGAAAGTAATCCAGGCTCATAGCAGCATCTATAAACAATAGGTTCCTGGTTGAATTCGCATTTCAACTTTTTAAAGGGTGTAATCAGTTCTCGCAATTCACTTATTCCGGAAGTTTTGCTACACTTCTACAATAAAAATGAGTCCCATTCATTAAAAAAAAAAAAAAACTTTTTGCAATATCAAGAAATACGTTTTAAAGAAATTTTATTAAATTATATTGATAATAATCTATGTACGTTTTTTTTAAATTAATTAAAAAAATTTCTTTTGTTAATTCTAAGCTTTTATATAATTGACGGCTCGGAAAGCAGAACCGACCGAGCGCTTGGCTGGTAGGCAGGAGAGGGGATAACGCGTAGTGAACGAGGCA
>JAUELO010000318.1:4943698-4968730 GCA_032357855.1 Amphibolips quercusostensackenii
ATGAATTTATAATTGATTTTTGACTATTTTTTTTATTTCTCGTTACAATATAACGAAGGTGATGCAGCTTATTGCAATTCGATTTACTAATATTTAAGCAAATTTTAATTTTTCTCAGTTGGCTCTAACCAGCTAACTATAGGAAAGTCGCGTGAGGCAAGCAGTCAACTGTTCTCCTATTTTCTTGTATTGTAAAACGCCAGAAAGGTAAAAAAAAGTTTCGGCAATGCTATTCTATTCCTTTTTTCCATGAGTAGCCTTAACTGTTTTCTAAAAATCAATGTGCCCAGAGACGTTATTTTGGCCCTACTGTGAGAAAAACCTACACCAGTGGTGACGAATTTTCAACCGATTTTTGATTTTTGAATTCAAGTTTCCTAAAAGAAATATATGCTGAACAAAATAGTAAAATTTTCAGCCAACAAAAATTTTTGAGTCAAGAAAGAAAGAAAATTGCAATCAAATTGTTGAAGTTTGAAGCCAAAAACGAATATTCAATCAATTTTTGCCTATCTTTTTTTAAATTTTTCGTCACAATATGACGAAGCTGATGCAGCCTATTGAAATTCGATTCACTAATATTAAGGCAAATTTTGATGTTTCTCAGTTGGCTCTAACCAGCTAACAATAGGAAAGTCGCGCGAGTCAAGAAGGCGCCTGCGCAACTGGCAGTCAAGTGTCCGGCTATTTTCTTGTATTGTGAAACGCCAGAAAGGTGAAAAAAAGTTTGGGCAATGCTATTCTATTCCTTTTTTCCATCAGTGGCCTCAAATGTTGTCTAAAAATCAATTTGTCTAGAGATGTTTTTTTGGCCTGCTCTGACAAAAATCCACGCCAAAGGTGGTTCGTCATGGCGCTAGGAAGAAAAAGATGGTTTAAAAATGAAAAAAAAGGAGCGAAACGCATGTCAAGATAGTAAATGCGACAAAGTTGCAACCTTGAGTACACAAGATAGGAGAAACGAAGCACAGCACAGATACCATAACCATCTGAGACAGAATCGCCGTAAAACTTAGCCTCGGCCAACTTAGGCATGGCCATAAACGATCTCGTTCGTTCGTGGTAACCATGAAGAAAATGAGAGATACTCAACCAGAAAAAGGAGAAAGATACGGAAAATAAGAGAGAACCCTGTTCTATTTGATCTTAGCTTACATTACGATTATATAATTACGTAATATTTGCAACAAAATTTTATGAAAAAGCTGCACTCTAGGTTTAAATGATTCAAAAGTTACTGATTCAGAGTCAATGTTGACCGATTTAAATAATGCAGATTTAGCGACTGATAAATTAGTCAAAAGTGTCTTTTCCTATCAGTCAATTTAACTCACTGATTAAACCAGTCATTTTAAATGAACCATTCTCTTGGAATGTGCAAATAAAAAAAAACAATTTTTACCAAAAATGGTGTAATTAAATTTTGAATTAAAAAAATTAATTTTTAACAAAAAGAACCATTAAAAAAACAAGTTTAATATTTAACCAAAAAGTTAAATTTTCTACTAAAAAGGATCAATTGTCAATTGAAGAGATAAGAATTCAACTTAATTATGAATCTTGAACCAAACAAAATTTTAACAATGCAGTTCAACTTTCAACTAAGTAGTTGAGTTTAAAAAAATTAATTTCGCTCCAAGAAGATCAATGTTAAACCAGAAATTGCATACTCAAAATTTTATTTAAAAAAATTAACAATCGAAGAAAGACAACGAATTTTCAACAAAATAATTATAATATTAACCAAAGATATGACTCTCAACTAAAATTATGATTAAACCAAGTTGTGAAATTTGCAGTAAAAAAAATTAATTTTTCGCTAAGAAAAATTATTTTCTACCAAGAAAAAAAAAATTTTCAAGCTATATCTATTTTCTTCTAATAATGACAAATTTTTAACCTAGATTTATTTTCCTCCAATAATGACAAAAATTTAATTAATTGCATGACATTTAAAAAAATAGTTGAATTTCTACTAAAAAAATCAAAATTCAAGCAAAAATGGAATACACTGACACTTGCAGTTAAAAAACTTAATTTTTAACAAAAAAAAAACAAATTTTGAACAAAATAGTTTAATCTTCAACCAAGTAGTTGAATTTTTAATTAATCTGATAAATTTTCTACCAAAAATACGAATTTTCAACAAAATACAAAAATTTTTAACCATAAAATCTAATTTTCAACTAAAAAAATATTATTTTTTCACGACAACCAAACAGTTGAATTTTCAACTACAAAAAAGATCAATTTTTAATCAAAAATAATATCGTTATTTTTTTTATTAAAAAAATTAGTTTTCAAGAAAAACATTTTTTTAAAATAATATTTCAACCAAAGAGAAAAATCTTCAATTCAAATTATGAACCTTGAAAAACAAGAAATTTTAACAAATCAGTTTAATTTTAAACCAAATATCTGATTAAAAAAAAAATAATTTTGCGACAAGATCAATTTACGACCAAAAATCAGAAATCAAGCACAAACTAAATACTTACACTTGCAGCTAAAAAAATTAATCTTCAACAACAACAAAAAAACAAATTGAAGCAAAGTTTAATCTTCAATCAAGTAGCTACATTTTTAATTAACTTGATTAACTTTTAAACAAAAATGACAAATTTTCAACAAAATACAAAAATTTTTATCCAAAAAGTGTAATTTTCAACCAAAAAAGGATTCATATTATATAAACAAATTCTTAAGTCAAATAGTACAATTCTAACTGAAAAAGTTCCACTTTCAATCAAAGAGATAAATTTTTAACTTTAATTATGAATTTTTGACCGAAAAAAATTTTTTAAAGCAGTTCAATTTTCAGCTCAGTAGCTGAATATTCAAAGAAAAAAATGAATTTTGCGCAAAAAAGATCAATTTTCAACGAAAAATGAAATGCTTAAATTTTCAGTTGAAAAAAATTCAACGATAAAACGAATTTTCAACAAAATAAATAAATTTTTAACTAAAGAGATGCATTTTTTAAATAAAACGATAAATCATCATCAAAAAAGAAATTTTTAACAAATTTTAGCTTTCAAGCAAGTAGTAAGATTTGCAATAAAAAAAAAATTAATTTTGAGCCAAGAAAATTAGTTTTCTACCAAAAAAAGACGAATTCCAACCAAGATTCATTTTATACCAGTAATGACAAGTTTTCAAAAAAATACGTGATATTTCAACCAAATAGTTGAATTTTCAACAAAAAAAATCCATTTTTAAATAAAAATGGAATACCTTAATTAAACTTTTAGTTTAAAAAAATAACTTTTAACAACAAAAAAAGGAATTTGCAGCACAATAGTTAAATTTTCATCCAAAGATAAATTTTCTTCTGATATGATGAATCTTAAACAAAAAAAAGAAATTTTTAACATAGAAGTTTAGTTTTCAACCAAGCAGTAAAATATTTATTAAAAAAGTTCAGTTTTCAACACAAAAATGTAACAGCTAATATTTGAGTCAAAAAAATATTTTAATTTAAAATCAAAAACATTAATTATTTTGAATTTTTAACAAAATTATTCAATTTTTTACTATATAATCCAACTTTTTGATGCATTTTGTTGATTAAAAATAAAGTTTATTTTCCATTGTACACTTTTTGACTTCGGACTATACACTTCTAAATTTGGGCTACACGTAGGTTTAATACTTAAACAATTTCCTAACACTAATATTTTGAAACTATTTTTACGAATTCTTTTAGATAAAATGTTTATATTTTGTTTAATAATAAAAAATTATAAGAACAATAGCAGCGACGCTCAGTGTTAGCTCTGTCTGCATTTTCGTCGCGTGGCTATCGACCCATGTCAAACGCGAGGAGGGCTAGTCCCCGGAGCGAGACGAATTATCCGGAACGAATGACCCTCTTCATTGTTATGAGATTACGGCCGGTTAGAAAAACTGATATTATGAAACCATGAATTAATTTAATCTTAATTAGCAGAATCAGTTTATTCATATAATTAGAAGAAAGTGAAAAAAATTCATTAAAATCGGTTAATATTTGCAGTACTAATAAAAATCTTTAGGTGAAAGTAACTTCTCTGCATATACACTTTATTACATTTTTAAAAGGTAATGGCATCTGTGACTTGGAAATAATTTGCATGCATATATCTTTGCTAAAGTATATGAATAAAAGAGAACATAGAAGTAATTTCAAGAAAAAAAAAGGACTATACTTTTCTTAGAGAAATTCAATTCAATTTTCTAAAAAATATTTTACTTTCTTCTTATATCAATAAAATAATTCTGCTAATTAAACTTAAATTAATCCATGATTTCATAATATCAGTTGTTCTAACCGGTCGTAATCTCATAAAAATGAAAAGGGTCATTCGTTCTGGATAATTCATCTTGCTTCTGGGAATAGCCCTCCTCGCGTTCAACATGGGTCAATAGGCACGCGGCGAAAATGCAGACACAGCTAACACTAAGCGACGCTGCTATTGTTCTTACATTTTTTATCATTAAACAAAATATAAACATTTTATTTAAAAACCGGCTGTGCTTGATTCTAGATATAATTATCTAGATGATGCATGCAAAAAATTAGACAAAAATATTCATTCGTGCGGCCTAACAATTCAGAACCAATTACACTATTCTGATATATTAAATAAATTTTCAATTGAATAAAAAATGTTTAAAGCAATTTTAAACATAATTCTTAAAGTTTTAACAAAAGAAATGAATTTTTAACTAAAAAGATAAATTATTTACCAAAAATATTAATATTTCAACCAAAGGATTACATTTTTAAGCAAAGAACTTAACTTTTAACTAAAATAATGAATCTTTGAAAACAACAAGAATAATGGTTTTAAATCCAGAACCAAGAAGAAGGTTTGTTAACGTATTGATCTGCTTAATTGAAAATAAATTTCGTTTAAAAATTAAACTGTAGCAAAAATATTTTTTAAAACTGACAAAACGAAAATTATATTAAATATTTAAATTACAATGCAACTTCTATTGAAAAAGACAAATTTTCTACAAAAAATAGAATAGTTAAATTTTCAGTCAAAAAAATTAATTTTTATATCAAAAAAATAATTTTCAATCAAAGAAATGGATTTCTAACCATAAAGGTGATTATTCAATAAGAATATTAATATTTTACCACAAAAGACCAAGTTTAAAAAATATACATTAATTTTCAAGCAAATAGTTAAACTTTTGAGTGAAAAAGATGAATGTTAAATTAAACATGAAATATTAAAATTTTTAGTAACAAAATTTATTTTCATGAAAAAAAAATGAACAAAATAGTTACGTTTGCAAGAAAATAAGGTAATTTTCAACTAAAATAATGAATCTTCAACCAAAAGAATGAATTTTTAACTTAATAATTCTATTTTCAACCTGAAGGATACATTTTTTATCAGAAAAAGACAAATTAGCAACAAAGTAGTTAAATTTTCAACCAGGCAGGTAAATTTTCAATCAAAAATATTAGACGTCTATCATAACAGATAAATTTCAACGAAAAATATAATAATAAAATTTTCAATACAAAAAATTAATGTACAACCAAATAAGTAAAATTCGAACCAAAAAGATTAGTTTTTTACCGAATTATAAATTTTTAAAGATGAAATTAATTTCAAAACAAAATTTTCAACTTTTAAACGAATATACAAGCTTTTAGTCAAATTTCCAAACAAAAAAATTAATTTTTAATTAAAAAGGTGAGTAAGTTACCAAAAAGATTAATCAAAAGAAGAATTTTGGACACAAAATTTGAATTTACAACTAAAAAAAATTGCATTTTCTATCAGAGCAATTGAATTTTTAACCCAAAAGATAAATTTTCTATAATTTTTAAGTGAAGTTTTGAATGAAAGTTTCTATAAATTTTCTATAAATAGATGAATTATTTAAAAAATAGTTAAATTTTGCGCCAAGAAAATTAAAGGTCGATTATAAAAAATAAATTTGGTAAAAAATAAAATAATTAAATTAAAAAATTTTTAATGAAATTTTAATTAATATTTTCAGCTTAAAAAAATTAATTTTCAACTAAAGAATAAAATTTTTGACCAAACAGATAAATTTTCTACCAAAGTAATTAAATTTTCAGCACAAAAGATAAATTTTCTAATAGAAAAAAAAAATTTTCAACAAAATAGTTGAATTTTCTACCAAACAGGTGAATTTTGAACCAAGAATATTAAACATCTATCATAACAGATAAATTTCGAAAAAAATAGAATAATTCAATTTTCATTTAATAAAATTAATTTTTAGCTAAAAAAGTAAATTTTTAATCAAACAGATTAATTTAATACGAAAGTAACTGAATTTTTAACCCCAAAGATAAATTTTCTACCAGAAAGGGCAATTTTTCAACAAAATAAAAGAATTTTCAAAAAAGCAGATGAATTTTGAACAAAATTGTTCAATTTTGTACCAAGAAGATTAAGCGTCTATCATGACAGATAAATTTCAATAAAAAAAAGAATAATTAAATTTTCAGTAGAAAAACTTAATTTTCAAATAAAGAAGTAAATTTTTAACCAAACAGATAATTTTCTATCAAAGTAATTGAATTTTCGACCCCAAAGATAAATTTTCTAACAAAAAAGGCAAAGTTTTAAAAAAATAGATAAATTTTGAACGAAATAGTTAAAAATCGAAACAAGAAGATTGAACTCCATCATAACAGATAAATTGCGACAAAAGATAGAATAATTATACTTTTAATTAAAAAAATTAATGTTCAACTAAGGAAGTAAATTTTTAACCAAACAGATTAATTTTCAGCCCAAAAGATAAATTCTCTACCAAAAAAATGCAAATTTTTAAATAGATAGATGAATTTTTAACCAGATAGATAAACTTTGAGCCCAGAGGATTAAATGTTTATCATAACAGATAAATTTCGACAAACAATAGAATAATAAAAATTTTTATAAAAAAAAAAATTTCAACTAAGGAAGTAAATGTTTCACCAGAGTAATTATCAGCCCAAAAAATAAATTTTCAACCAGAAAAATGCAAATTTTTAACAAAAAAGATGAATTTTTAACCAAATAGTGAAATTTTTAAACAAGAAGATAGAATAATTAGATTTCCAGTCAAAAAAGTTAATTTTCAACTAAAGTAGTAGTTTTTTAACCAAGCAGGATAATTACCTCCCGGAGTAAATGAATTTTCAACCGAAAAGATAAATTTTCTAACAGAAAAATTTTTTTTTTTTAAATAGTTGAATTTTCAAATAAGATGTGAATTCTGAACCAAGAATATTAAACGTCCATCATAACAGATAAATTTCGCTGAAAGATAGAATTGTAAGATTTTCAAATAAAAAAATTAATTTGTAAACAAAATTTCAACCAAAAAGATAAGTGTTCTACAAAAAATATGAATTTTTGAAAAATAAAATTAATTTTTGAACTAAATTTTGACCTTTTAAACTAATATTCAAGCTTCTAGTTAAATTTTCAACAACCAAAAATGAATTTTTAACCAAAAAGGTGAACAATTCACCAAGAAGATTAATATTTTACCAGGGAAAACAAAGTTTTACGAAAATACTGAAATTTTCAAGCAAAAACAATTTTCTTTTTAATAATGATAAAAAGGCACTTTCAAAATGTTAAATATTTCAACAAAAAGAAGAATTTTTGACAACAAATTTGAATTCACAACCCAAAAAAATGCATTTTTTACCAAAGTAATTGGATTTTTAACCCCAAAGATAAATTTTCTACCAGAAAAAGGCAAATTTTTAACAAAATACATGAATTTTCAACTAAATAAGATGAATTAGAAAAAAAAATTAGATTTTGAACCAAGAAGATTAAACGTTTATCATAACAGATGAAATTCGACAAAAAATATAATAATTATGTTTTTATTACAAAAAATCAATTTTCAATTAAAGAAGTAAATTTTTAACCCGAAAGATAAATTTCCTCTCCGAAAAAGGCAAATTTGTATCAAAATACGTTGATTTTCAATTGAATAAGATAAATTAAAAAAAAAAAATTTTAACCAAGAAAAATAAACGTCTGTCATAATACATAAATTTCGACGAAAAATAGAATAATTAAATTTTCATTACAAAATATTTATTCACAACTAAAGTAGTGAATTTTCAACTAAAAGGATAAATCTTCTACCAGAAAAAGGCAAATTTTTAATAAAATAGATAAATTTTTAACAAAATAATTTAATTTTGTACCAAGAAGATTAAAAGTCCATCATAAAAGATAAATTTCTATAAAAAATAAAGTAATTGAATTTTTAGTCATAAAAATTAATTTTAGATTAAAAAATTAAATTTCTAACCAAACAGATTAATTTTCTACCAAAGTAATTGAATTTCTAACCCAAAAAATAAATTTTCTACCAGAAAAAGGAAAATTTTTAACATAATAGATGAATTTTCAACTGAATAAAATGAATTAAAAAAAAAATTTTAACCAAGAAGAATAAACGTCTATCATAACAGTTAAATTTCGCCGAAAAATAGAATAATTAAATTTTCATTACAAAATATTTATTCACAACTAAAGCAGTGAATTTTCAACTAAAAGGATAAATTTTCTACCAGAAAGCAAATTTTTAATGAAATAGATGAATTTTCAACAAAATAATTTAATTTTGTACCAAGAAGATTAAAAGTCCATCATAACAGATAAATTTTTATAAAAAATATAATAATTGAATATTCACTAATAAAAATTAATTTTTGACTAAAAAATTATAATTTTAACTAAACAAATTAGTTTTCTACCAAAGTAATTGATTTTTTAACCTGAAAGATAAATTTTCTACCAGGAAAAGTCAGATTTTTAACAAAATAGTTAAATTTTCAGCCAACCAGTATAATTTTCTGCCAAAGTAATGGAATTTTCTACCAAAAAGATAAATTTTCTACCATAAAAAGGCAGGTTTTTATCATAAAAGATACATTTTCAACTAAATGAGATGAATTTTGAAAAAGTTAAATTTTGAACAAAGAAAATTAAACGTCTATCATAACAGATAAATTTTGACAAAAAACAGAACAATTAAATTTTCATTTAAAAAAATTAATTTCCCACTAAAGAAGCGAATTTTCAACCCGAAAAAGGCAAATTTTTAACAAAATAGATAAATTTTCAACAAAATAGTTAAATTTTGTACCAAGAAGATTAAACATCTATCATAACAGATAAATTTCGATAAAAAATAGAATAATGAAATTTCCAGTTAAAAAATTAATTTTCAACTAAAGACGTAAATTTTAACCAAACAGATTAATTTTCTACCAGAGAAATTAAATTTTCCACCTAAAAGATAAATTTTTTAAAAGTAAAAGGGAAATTTTTAATAAAATAGATCAATTTTCAAACAAATATTTCAATTTTGTACCAAGAAGATTAAAAGTCCATCATAACAGATAAATTTCAATAAAAAATAGAATTATGGAATTGTTATTTATAAAAATTAATTTTAGACTGAAAAATTGAATTTTTAATCAACCAGATTAATTTTCTGGCAAAGTCAATGATTTTTCAACCAAAAAGATAAATCTTTTACCAGGAAAAGTCAAATTTTCAACAAAATAGTTAAATTTTTAGCCAAATAGATTAATTTTCTCCCAAAGTAATTGAATTTTCAACCCAAAAGATAAATTTTCTACCGGAAAATCCTGAATTTTTAACATAATAGATGAATTTTTAACTAAATAAGATGAATTTAGAAAAAATAGTCAAATTTTAAACCAAGAAGATTAAATGTCTATCATAACAGATAAATTTCGACAAAAAATAGAATAATAAAATTTTCATTACAAAAAATTAATTTCCAACTAAAGAAGTAAATTTTCAACTAAAAAGATAAATTTTCTACCAGAAAAAGGCAAATTTTCAACAAAATAGATGAATTTTCAAAAAAATAGTTAAATTTTGTACCAAGAAGATTTAAAGTCCATCATAACAGATCAATTTCAATAAAAAATAGAATAATTGAATTTTCAGTCAAAAAAATTAATTTTCGACTAAAAAATTATATTTTGAACCAAAAAGATTAATTTTCTATCAAAGTAAATGATTTTTCAACATGGAAGACAAATTTTTTACCAGGAAAAGTCAAATTTTCAACAAAATAGTTAAATTTTTAGCCAAATAGATTAATTTTCTCCTAAAGTAATTGAATATTCAACCCAAAAGATAAATTTTCTACCAGAAAAACCTAAATTTTTAAAAACATGATAAATTTACAACTGAATAAGATGAATTAAAAAAAAAAAGTTAAATCTTAAACCAAGAAGAATAAACGTCTATCTTGAAAAAAAAATAGTTAAATTTCAAACCAAGAAAAATAAGCGTCTATCATAACAGATAAAATTCGACGAAAAATAGAATAATTAAATTTTCATTACAAAATATTAATTTACAACTAAAGAAGTAAATTTTCAACCAAAAGGAAAAATTTTTTACCAGAAAAAGGCAAATTTTTAACAAAACAGATAAATTTTCAAGAAAATAGTTTAATTTTGTACCAAGAAGATTAAAAGTCTATTATGACAGATATATGTTGACGAAAAATAAAATCAAGTTTTAAATAACAGAATTTCTTTTTGACCAAACAGGTAAAATTTCAACCAAAAAGATTAGTTTTCTACGAAAAATATGAATTTTTAAAGAATGAAATTAATTTCAAAACTAAATTTTAAACTTTTAAACGAAAATTCAAGCTTATAGTTAAATTTTTAACAACAAAAATGAATTTTTAACTGAAAAGGTGGATGATTCACCAAGAAGATTAATATTTTACCAGGATAAACAAAGATAAATTTTCTACCAGAAAAAGACAAATTTTTAATAAAATAGATAAATTTCAACAAAATAGTACAATTTTGTACCATGAAGATTAAAAGTCCATCATAACAGATAAATCTCGATAAAAAATAAAATAATTAAATTTTCAGTTAAGTAAATTAATTTTTAATCAATAAAGTAAATTTTCAACAAAACAAAAAAATTTCGGACTAAAGTAAGGGAATTTTTTAACCGAAAACATAAATTTTATAACAGAAAACGCCAAATTTTCAAAAAAATAGTTAAATTTTTAACTAAGCATGTGAATTCTGAACCAAGAATATTAAACGTCTATCATAACAGATAAGTATCGACAAATATAGAATAAAATTTTCAAATAAAAAAATTAATTTTCAACTAAACAAGTAAAATTTTAACCAGAAAGATTAGTTTTCTACCAAAAATATAAATTTTTAAAGGATGAAATCAATTTTAAAACTAAATTTTGATTTTTCAAACGAATATTCAAGCTTATCGTTAAATTTTCAACAACAAAAAGATAAATTTTGAACCAAAAAGGTGAATAATTCACCAAGAAGATTAATATTTTACCAGGGTAAACAAAAATGAATTTTCAACCAGAAAAGGGCAAATTTTGAACAAAGTAGACAAACATTGGATTTTCAACAAAAACAAAATACAAATTAGTTAAAATAACAAATTTGAACGAAAAAGGTTAAACGTCTACCACAACAGATAAATTTTTACAAAAAATAGAATATTTAAATTTTCTGTATATAAAAATTAATTTTCAACTAAAGAAGTGAATTCTCAACCAGTCGGATTAATTTTCTACCAAAGTCATTTAATTTTTCACCCAAAAAACGTATTTTTGTGTTTATTTTTTTATTTTCTTCACTTGAAATAAAACGTAACACTCAAGGCTGAGAGTGAGCATTTGAGCAATAAAGCTTTACATTCGGTTCTCTTTTAACTTTTAACTGCAGATTTTCTGGAAAAGAGCTGGTAAAGTCGTAGAATGGTAGAACCCATTTAAGGGATTATCGAGAAGAATGTATTGAGTACTATATCTTGTGCTGTCAAGATGTTCGAGTGTTCGAAATACTCCAACCCATTATAGCTTTTCTCTTATTTGGTCTCTCTATCTCTCTCTCTCTCTCTCTCTCTCTCTCTCTCTCTCTCTCTCTCTCTCTCTTTCTCTCTCTCTCTCTCTCTCACACTCACTTACTCACCTTTCATTCTCTCTGCTGATGCCCTTAGCCTTACGTAACACTAATCACGTCGAAGGCCAATTTCTAATCCCCTTGTGCCTCAAGGATAAGAGAAACACTACCAGGTCCTTGTCTAACTTCAGTTCTAAGTCTAAGACTAACTGAGAAAAATTTACCAAAAAAAAAGTGTTAGAAGAAATCTTTGCTGCATCTGCAGGGAAAGACCGTGAGCTGTCAAAAGGACGCAATTCCTCACTTCCTTCTAACAAAGAAAAAAAAAAGGGAAAAGGAACAGAATTGGGCAACTCTTTATGATTCTGGGAGTCCGGTCATTTGATCTTTTTAGTTGGAAATCTGTCTTAGTTTAAGATTCAACGGTTTTAGTAAAAAATTTGTCTTTTTCGTTGAAAATTATTATTTTTTTAATAACAAATTTACCTTTTTCATTTTGTGTTAAAAACTGATCTTTTTACATTCTCAGTTCTATTAAAAAATGATTGATAACACATTTATAGACTTTTTTTGGCAAACAACTTTTGCTTATTAATTTTTTTTTGTACTATGCGTTGCGTTTCCAAAAATTAATTAATTTTTTATTTTTAATGTTATTTTTTCACGATTAAAACAAAAACTACGTATCCTATCAAAAAATAATTCATAATGAATTTATAGATCTTTTTTGGGAGAACAAGTTTTGTCTATTTTTTTCGTAGTTTCCGTCGTTTGTCCAAAAATTTAATTTTTACATTCTCATCAGAGAAGGTATTATTTTTTTTGTGAAATTTTTCCTTTCTCCCGTTTTTGGCATATGATAGCTTTTTGAGATACTCTGTACCCGAAAAACAGGTTTTTACGAATGTGTTTATCTGTCTGTATGTCGGTATGTCTGAATGTCTGTCTGCGAGCACGATACTTTTGAAAGAATTAATCTAATAGATTGACCTTTAGTACACTCGTTAAGTGTCGGAAGCTGAAGGTCAACTTCGTTAGACAACTATTTCGGATGAAAATTCAAAAAGTTAGAGCTTTTCAAAAATTTTTTAGTAATTTTTTTTCAAATTTAAGAATTATATGTACGGTTATTTGCAGTATTTGGACAGTCAAACAATTTATCCTGAAAACTTTTTCGATAAAAAAAAATTAACAGAGTTAAAGGATTTTCAAAATTCAAAAAAACGAACTAAAATAAACATTTTAAGCCAAACAACGCACGATATGAACTTTTTGATAGAATGCGTAGTTTTTGTCTTATTTGTAAAAAACAACATTTAAAATAAAATAAATTGAATTTTTTGACAAAGGACACAAGGTACGAAAAAAATAAATAGACAAAAGTTGTTCACCAAAAAAGAGCCACAAATTTGTTGTAAGTATTTTTTGATAGGATACGTAGTTTTTGTTTCAATCGTGAAAAGATAACATTAAAATGAAAAATTAATTAATTTTTGGAAACACGACGCTAGGTTCGAAAAAAATTAATAAATAAAAGTTGTTTGCACAAAAAAGGTCTATAAATGAGTTATCAATCACTTTTAATGAAACGCGTAGTTTTTGTTTTAATCTTAAAAAACAACATTAAAAATTTTTTTAAAATCAAATTTTTGCGCAAACGACAGAAACTACAAAGAAAGAATAAAGTAAATAGACAAAAGTTATTCACCCAACAAAGAGCTACAAATTTTGTAAATCATTTTTGGTAGATTTTTGGGAACACGACGCTCAAAACAAAAAAAAAATTATAAAAGAAAGTTGTTCACCAAAAAAGATCTATAAATTATTTATTAATAAATTTTTTATGAAACGCGTAGTTTTTGTGTTATTCGTAAAAAACAATAAAATTAAAATAAAAAATGGTGGAAAAACGACACAAAGTATGAAAAAAAATTAAAAGAGAAAATTTGTACAACCGAAAAAAAGATCAAATTATTTTTGAATCACTTTGTAACAGAACGCGTACTTTTAATTTAATTTCTAAAAAGAACATTGAAAATGATAAAAATCCCATTTTCGGGCAAACGGCAGAAGCTACGGAAAAAATGAAACGAAAATTGTTTGCCCATAAAGAGCCACAAATTGATTGTTAATCGTTTTTTGATAAGATACGTAGTTTTTGTTCTAATCGTGAAAAATAACATTGAAAATTAAAAATTAATTAATTTTTAGAAACACGACATTAGGTACGAGAAAAATTAATAAACAAAAGTTGTTTGCCCCAAAAAAATCTATAAATTTGCTATTAATTATTTTTAATGGAACGCGTAGTTTTTGTTCTAATCCTAAAAAACAACATTACAATTTTTTTTAAAAGTTCAATTTTTTGAAAAACCACAGAATTTAAAAAAAAAACCAAAAGAAAAAGATAAAATTATTTTCTAATCACTTTTGAATAGAAGCGTAATTTTCATTAAACTTTTTAAAAGCAACATTACAAATATTTAAAAAGTCACATAATTTTCAAACGACAGAAGGTGCTAAAAAAAATTAAACAAAAGTTGTTTCCCATAAAAGAGCTACAAATTTGTTGTAAGTGCTTTTTGATAGGATACGTAGTTTTCGTTTTAATCGTGAAAAGATAACATTAAAAATAAAAAATAAATTAATTTTTGGAAACACGACGCTAGGTTCGAAAAAAATTAATAAATAAAAATTGTTTGCCCAAAAAAGGTCTATATGTGCTATCAATCATTTTTAATGGAACGCGTAGTTTTTGTTTTGATCCTAAAAAACAACATGAAAAATTTTTTAAAAATTAAATTTTTGTGCAAACGACAGAAAGTACAAAGAAAGAATAAAGTAAATAGACAAAATTTGTTCACCCAAAAAAGAGCTACAAATTTGTTGAATCATTTTTAACAGAATGCGTAATTTTTGTTCTCTTCACGGAAAAATAAAATTAAAAAAAAAAATTAATTAATTTTTGGGAACACGACGCTCGGAACAAAAAAAATTTATAGAAGAAAGTTGTTTACCCAAAACAGATCTATAAACTATTCATTAATAATTTTTTGATGAAACGCGAGATTTTTGTGTTATTCGTAAAAAACCATAAAATTAAAATGAAAAATGGTGAAAGCCGGCACAAGGTATGAAAAAAAATCAATAGAGAAAAATTGTCCAACCAAAAAAAAAAAAAATATTTTTCAATCACTTTATAATAGAAGGCGTACTTTCAATTAAATTTTGTTTAAAAAACATTTAAAATATTTTAAAAATCACATTTTACAAACGACAGAAGCTACGGAAAAAAATTAAACAAAAGTTGTTTCCCCATAAAAGAGCTACAAATTTGTTGTAAGTGTTTTTTAATAGGATACGTAGTTTTTGTTACAATCGTAAAAAGATAACATTAAAAATAAGAAAAAAATTAAGTTTTGGAAACACAACGCTAGGTTCGAAAAAAATTAATAAGCAAAAGTCGTTTGCACAAAAAAAACCTATAAATTTGCTATCAATCATTTTTAATGGAACGCGTGGTTTTTGTTTTAATCCTGAAAAACAACATTGAAAATTTTAAAAAAAAGTTCAATTTTTTGACAAACCACAGAAACTACAGGTAAACAACACAGTTGTTTACCCAAAAAAATCTATCAATTTGTTAATTATTATTTTTTTATGAAACGCGTAGTTTTTGTTTTATTCGTAAAAAATAACGTTACAATTAAAATGAAAAATGGTGGGAAAACGACACAAGGTATAAAAAAAATTAAAAGAGAAAAGTTTTTCAACCAAAACGAAGATAAAATTATTTTTTAATCACTTTTAATAGAACACATTATTGGACAAACGACAAAGGCTACGAAAAAAATGAAACAAAAGTGATTCGCCCAAAAAATATGTACAAATTTGTTATTACTCGTTTTTTCATGGGATATGTAGTTTTTGTTTTTATCTTAAAAATAACATTAAAAATAAAAATAAATTAATTTTTGAAAACACGACGCTAGGTACGAAAGAAATTAATAAGCAAAAGTTGTTTGCCCAAAAAAGATCAATAAATTTGTCATCAATCATTTTCAATGGAATGCGTAGTTTTTGTCTTCTTCGTAAAAAACAACATTTAAAATAAAAGAAATTAAATTTTTTGACAAAGGACACAAGGTACGAAAAAAATAATTAGACAAAAGTTGTTCACCTAAAAAAGAGCTACAAATTTGTTAAATCATTTTTGATAGGATACTTAGTTTTCTTTTTTTATAGAAAATGTAACATTAAAAATAAAAAATAAATTAATTTTTGGGAACACGACGCTAGGAACTAAAAAAATAAGAGAAAGTTGTTCGCCAAAAAAAGATCTATAAATTTGTTATTAATCATTTTTTAATAAAACGCGTAGTTTTTGTTTTATTCGTAAAAAACAACATTAAAATTAAAATAAAAAATAGTGGAAAACGACACAAGAAATGAAAAAAATTAATAGAAAAAAGTTGTCCAACCAAAAAACCGTTATTTTAGTTCTTTAAAAACAACTTTAAAAATATAAAAAAATCACATTATTGGACAAACAAAATAAGCTATGAAAAAAATAAAAAACAAAAGTTGTTCGCTCAAGAAAGATGTACAAATTTTTTAAAAATCGTTTTTTGATAAGATACGTAGTTTTTGTTTCAATCGTAAAAAATGAAATTAAGAAGAAAAAAATTTAATTTTTGTACAAAAGACACAACCTATGAAAAAAATGGATGAACAAAATTTTTTCATTTAAAAAAGAGCTATGAATTGTCATTAATAATTTTTTGATAGGATGCATAATTTTTGTTTTAACCGTAAAAAATAACGTTGAAAATAAAAAAAGTACATTTCTTGAAAAGCCACATAAGGTATAAAAAAAAATTAATAGACAAAAGTTGTTCACCGAAAACGGATCTGCAAATTTATCATTAATAATTTTTAGATAGAATGAGCAGATTTTTTTTTGATTGTGAAAAATAGGATTAAAATTAAAAAATTAAATTTTTAGAAACACGACACAAGAGATGAATGAAAATAAAAAAAACAAAAGTTGTTCAACCAAAAAAAAACTACAAATTTTTTATAAATCCTTGTTATAAAAATATATTAAAAATAAAAAAAATAACTTTTTGGAAAAACGACACAAGCTGCACTAAAATTCAATTTAAAAAAATGTTTCGCCTAAATTACGTCTAAATAAGAAAACTTGTCTTTTTGGATAGCAAATTAATCTTGTTGGTTGAAAATTCATAATTTTCGTAGAGGATTCAACTATTTTAATAAGAAATCGTCTTTTTAGTTGAATTCAACTGCTTGAAAATTTAACTTTTTAATTAAAATTCAACTATTTTAGTAGAAAATTACACTATTTGTTTAGAAAATTTAAGTATTTGGTTGACATTTTTTTTCGTTTTGACTAAAAAATCAACTTTTTTGTTGCAAATCTTTCTTTTAATTTGAAAATTCATCTGTCTTGTAGAAATTGCATCTTTTTTCGTTAACAATGAAATTGCTTGATAAAAACTGTTTATTTGTATAGATTTTATTTCTGGTTCTACTTTTATAGTTGAGTTTAAAATTATTTTTTGAAAATTCGTTTTTTTGGTGAAAAATAATTTTTCTTAGTTGATAATGTAACTATTCCATTTTTGGTTCTAAAATGATATTTTTAGTTGAATGTTCATCTCGCACATTAAAATTTAAATATTTTTCAAAAATTTGTTTTTTGGTAAAAAAGTAATTTTATAAATGAAAATGTTTCATTTTATTTTTAGTTGAAAATTGGTATTTTTTAGGTAAAAACTTAACTATTTGGTTATAAATTCATTAATTTTGTTAAAAATATGTATATTTAGGTTAGAAATTAATCTTTTTGCTTAAAATTTAATGTTTGCGGTTAAAAATTAAAACTATTTAGTTAAAAATAAAAGAGTCTTTAAAAAAATATTTGTTTTTAGTTGAAAGTAAACTGTTTTATTGAGAATTCATTTTTTTTTTTGTTAAAGATTTAACTATTTTGTTGAAAATTCGTTTTTTTTGGAAAATCAACTATTAAATTTTTCGTTAAGAATTAATCTCTTTTGGTTAAAAATTATTCTATTTGTAGAAAATTCAAGAATTTGGATGAAATACATTTTTTTTAATGCATATTTTTAACTACACTATTTTTAGTGTATAATTAATCTTTTAAGTTGAAAATTCATGTATTTTTATGAAAATCAGGGTTTTTGAGTCGAAAGTTAATATTCTTGGTTAAAAATTCAACTGTGTAATTGGTTCAGAGTTAATCTAGTTTTTAATGAAAAGTCAACAATTTTGTTAAAAAGCAATTATTTTTGATTAATGATTTTTCATTTTAGTTGAAAAGTCACCCCTGTGTTAAAAAATTGAATATTTTGTTAAAATTTCATTTTTTTTGTGAATTTTAAATTTTCAACTGAAAATTTAACTACACTATTTTTGGTGAAAAATTGATTATTTTTAGTTATATATTCAACTAGTTCGTTGAGAAATAATGTATTTTGTAGAAAACCCCTCTTTAATGGTAAAAAATTAATCTTTTTGGTAGAAAATTCTTTTTTTTTGTGAAAATTTTTTACTGGAAATTGAACTATTTTAGTTGAAGATTCATAATTTTAGTTGGAAATTCATCTTTGGTTAGAAAACTAAATATTATTTCAAAAATGATTTCTTCATTAAAATTTAATTTTTAAACTGAACATTTAACTGCAATTAAAAAAAAGTTAAAAAATTTCATTCTAATTTAAAAAGATCATGTTCAACAAAATATTTAATTTTCCATCCAAGGAGATGAATTTTCAACTAAGATTATAAATCTTTAACTGGAATAGTTAAATTTTTAGTAAAAAAATTTTTAACCAAAAATCACAGATTTTTTGACAAAGATATATAATTTTCAACCAAAGAAAGAAATCTTCAACTAAAATCAAGAGTCTTAAAAAAAGGATTGCTTTTAACAAACTTGTTAAATTTTTAACAAAATAGATGAAGTCTTAACCAAATAGTTGAAATTCCAACCAAGAAGATTAATTTTACACAAAAAACGGAACAGTTTAATTTTCAGTTTAAAAATTAAATTTTAATAAAAAAATTCATTAATGACAAAATATTAATTTTTTTAACCTAGGAGATGAATTTACAACTAAAATCATTATTTTTCAAGTGAAGTAGTTAAATCTTCAGTTTAAAAATTTAATTTTAATAAAAAAAAAAATCATTTTCGATTTCTACAAAGTTGTTAAATTTTCAACCAAAGAGATGAATCTTCAACTAAAACAAAGAGTCTTCAACCCAAAGGAACTGTTTTTTTAAACAAAATTGTTAAATGTTTAACAAAATAGATGAACAAGCTCAATTTTCAACCAAGAAGATTAATTTTTTACCAAAAAGGATGAGCTTCCAACAAGATATATAAATTTTCAACGAATTAGTTCAACTTTCAAATAAAAAAAGATAAATTTTATACGAAAAATGGATTAGTTAAATTTTTAGTTTAGAAATTAAATATTAATCAAAAAATCATTTCACCAAAATATTTAATCTTTCAATCTAAGAGGTAAATTTCCAACTAAAATTATAAATCTTCAAGAAAAATAGTTGAATTTTGAGTAACTAAATTTTCAAGCAAAGAAAGATAAATTTTATACAAAAAATGTATGAGGTTAATATTTAGTTTAGAAATTACATTTCAATCAAAAAATCATTTTCACCAAAATATTCAATTTTTCAATCAAAGAGGTGAATTGCCAACTAAAATTATAAATCTTTTAAGTAAAACAGGTAAATTTTGAGTGACAAAATTTTTATCCAAGAAAAGAAGAATTTTCAACCAAGAAGATTAATTTTGAACCAAAATTTTTACCAGAAAAGATGAATTTCCAAAAAATATATGAATTCTCAACGAATTAGTTGAATTTTCAACTAAAAAAATATCAATATAACACCAAAAATGAAGTACTTAAAATTTTAATTTAAAAATTAAATTTCAATGAAAAAAATGTTAACAAAATATTTCATTGTCCAACCAAAGATATGAATTTTCAAATAAAATTATGAATCTGGAAGTGAAATAGTTAAATTTTCTTAACAAAATTTTCAACCAAAAAGGAACGAATTTTCAACGAAAAAGATTAATTTTCTACCACAAAATACATAAATTTTCAACGAATTAGTTGAATTTTTAACTAAAAAACGGTCAATTCAACAATAAAAATAAAGTAGTTAGAGTTTCAGTTTAAAAATTGAATTTCGATCAAAAAAATCATTTTTTAAAAATATTTTATTTTCTAACCAAAAAGATTAATTTTCAACTTGAATCTTTAACTGAAGTGAAGACTTTTCAATCTAACAAAATTGCTTTTTAATAAAATTGTTAAATTTTAAACAAAATAGATGAGTTAGTCAAACTTTTAATTAAGAAGATTATTTTACCATACAAAAAGACAAATTTTCAACAAAATATATAAATTTTTAACTTATTGGTAGAATTCTCAGCTGGGAGATCAATTTTACATAAAAAATGTAGTACTTATTTTTTCAGTTCGAAAATTAAATTTCGATAAAAAAATTCATTTTTGATAAAATATTTAATTTTTCAACTGAAGAGATGAATTTTTAACTAAAATTATGAATCTTCAACTGGAATATTTAAATTTTCAGTAAAACATTTTCAAAAAAAAATCAAAAATTTGTCATCAAAGCTGTTAAATTATCAACCAAACCGATGAACCTTTAACTGAAATAAAGAGTCTTCAACCCAAAAGTATTGCTTTCTAATAAAATTGTTGCATTTTCAAAAAAATAGATGAAGACGCTAAATTTGTAATCAAGAAAATTAATTTTCTACCGAAGAAAAGAAATTTTCAAAAAGTGCATGAATTCTTAACGAATTAGTTGAATTAAAAAAAAATGTTAATTTTACACAAAAAATGGAGTAATTGGATTTTAAGTTTAGAAATTAAATTTTAATACAAAAAATTTTGAACTGTATATTTAATTTTTCAATCAAAGAGGTGAATTTTCAACTCAAATTATAAATCTTCAAGTGAAATAGTTAAATTTTTACTAACATAATTTTTAATCAGAACATATTCAAACTAAAATTCTAACTCAATTCTAAAACTAAATTTTACTAAAATTAGGAATCTGCAAGTGAAATAGTTCAATTTGTAGTAAAAAAACTTTTAACGAAAAAAAAAAGAATTTTCAACTGAAAAACATTAATAGTACATCAAAAATGGAGTAGTTAAATTTTCACTTTGAGAATTAAATTTTATTTAAAAAAAACCATTTTCAATTTCAAGAAAGTTATTAAATTTTCCAACAACATATGTAAATTTTTAACGAATCAGTTAAGCTTTCAACTAAAGAAAAAATATCAATTCACACAAAAAATAGAGTAGTTGAATTTTTAAATTAAAAATTAAATTTCGATTTCAAAAATTCATTTTTAACAAAATATTAATTTTTTTAATCAGAGAGATTAATTTTCAAATTAAATTATAAATCTTTAAGTAAAATAGTTACATTTTCAGTAAAAAAAATTTCAACTAAAAAGCATGTAATTTTCAACTAAGAAGATTAATATTCTATCAAAAAACAAGAATTTTCAACAAGATACATAAATTCTCATCGAATTAGTTGAATTTTCATTTAAAAAAAGATCCCTTTTTACTGAAAATGGAGCAGTTAAAATTTCAGTTTAAAAATGAAATTTCTATTAAAAAAACATTTTTAACAAAATATTTCATTTTTCCACTAAAGAGATGAATCTTTAACTAAAATGAAGTATTAAAAAAAGGATTGTCTCTTAACTAAATTGTTAAATCATTTTCGTAAAGAAAATTTTCAACCGAACAATAAAGAATTTTCAACGAATTAGTTACATTTTTAACTAAAAAAAGATTAATCACACAAAAAAAAGTAGTTAAATTTTCAGATTGAAAATTAATTTTTAACAAAATATTTGATTTTCTAACTAAAGAGATGAGTTTTCAACCAAAATTATACATATTCAAGTAAAATAGTTACATTTTCAGTAGAAAAATTTTTAACAAAAAAAAAATTTTCAACCAAGAAGATTAATTTTTCACCAAAAAAGACAAATTTCCAAAAAATACATGTATTCTCAACGAATTAGTTGAATTTTCAACTAAAAAAAATAAATTTTTCACTGAAAATGGAGTAGTTATAATTTTAGTTCAAAAATTAAATTTGAATTCAAAAAATAATTTTCAACAAAATATTTCATTTTCCAACCAATAGATGAATTTTCAACTTAAAATTATAAATTTTTAACTAAAATAGCTGAATTTTCAGTTAAAAAATTTTCACCCAAAAATGAAATATTTTTCAACAAAGTTGTTTAATTTTCAATAAAAAAAATGAACGTTTTATTCAAATAAAGAGTCTTAAAAAAGGGATAGTTTCTTACAAAATTGTTAAATTTTTAACAAAATAGATGAACTCTTAACCAAAAAGTTGGATTTTTAAACAAGATAATGAATTTTCTACTAAAAAAGACGGGTTTTTTTTACAAAATATATGGATTTTCTACAAATTATTCGAATTTTAAACCAAAAAAGATCAATTTTACAAAACAATGGAGTAGCTAAATTTTCAGCTCATAAATTAAATTTCTATAAAAAAAATATATTTCAACAAAATACAGTCGAACCTGGATTTCTCGACGGTTTTGGGACTGACGGTGTCAACTAGAGAGGTCCACCGAACATAAACTTAAAATGTAAATAATTTTAAAATATTTAATAAAATTTGTAAGATTATATAAATCTTCGTGGTCTTTATGAAATCGTTTCAGTCTATCCTAAATCTTTGCGAAGTCTTCAAAATATTTATAAAATCTTTGGGAAATAATTGAAAACTTTGTGCAATCTTTGACAACTTTAAGAAATCATTAAAATCTTTGTAAAATCTTTCTGAAATCTTTGGAAATTTTGAGAAATTTTTGCGAAATAGTAACAATATTTTTTAAATATCTCATAAGATTTATAAAATTATTAAAATTTTTGGGAAATGATTGAAATGTTTTTTAAACAAAATTTTTAATCTATCCTATCTCATTAAAATATTTTCGAAATCTTTGGGAAATTTTTAAAATCTTATTGCACTTTTTGAAATCTATCTAAAGTCTTTTTTAAATATTTGAAATTCATCGGAAATCTTTTTGAAGTATTTGAAATCTTTCTGAAATCTTTATAAAATCTTTGGAATCTTTAGAAAATTATGAAAATCCTTTTGAAATATTTCTGATTGTATGTTTGGAAATCTGTTAACAAAATTTTGAATATTTTTAAAATATTTTTAATATTTTCAAAATTATTGAAATCATTGAATTCTTTGCGAAATCCCTCAAATCCTTATGAAATCTTTGGGAAATTACTGAAATCTTTGTGCAATCTTGAAAATCTATCTGAAATCTTTGGAATCTTAGTAAAATGTTTAACATATTTTGGGAAATCATTAAAATTCTTGTAAAGTCTGATAATATTTGAAAAATTATTGAAAAATTTATAAAATTTTTTGTAAAATCTTTGCAAAATGCTTGAAATTTTTGTGAAATAATTAAAGTATTCGTGAAATCTTTTTAATCAATTCGAAACCTTTGCGAAATATTAGTGACATTTTTGAAATCCTTGGAAAATCATTTAAATCCTTGTGAAATCTTTTTGATATATTTCAAAATCTTTTCAAAAATTAGAATAATTTATAAAATTATAGAATTTTTTTGGAAATTATTGAAATGTTTGTGCAGCCTTTACAATCTATCTGAAAATTTTGTGAAGTCTTTTAAATCTAACCAAAATCTTTGCGAAATATTTAAAATATTTTTGATATATTTGGTGATATTTGTGAAATTATGGAAATATATCTCCAATTTTTCTAAAGTAATTTATAAAATTTTTTTAATCTTTGCGTACATTTTTTATAGGTTTCAAATATTGCACAAAGATTCTTATGATTTTTCAAAGAATACGGATAAACATAAATGATTTCACAAAGACTTTAATTATTTCACAAAGATTTCCGATCGATTTCAAAAACTGCACAAAGATTTGAATAATTTCCCAAAGATTTTTCAGAAATTTTGAAAGTTTCGCAAAGATTTTCAATATATTTAAAACATTTTACAAAAATCCCAATAATTAATTAATTTTGAACTGATTCTAATAAAACTTATATGTTCTGAAATTAGTTCAAAAGATTATTAATAAATCTTATTTTCATCAATGAAAGTTAAAATCAAGGAAAAATATAAAGTAAAAATTATATGAATGTTTTAATGAACATTATACTTTAATGCTCTAAATAGCCTTATTCTGCTGGTATAATTTTTCAAATGCATGTGATGTTTTGAAATGAGTCACTGAATTCAGTGTTCAAAAATTATATGTAAATATGATTTAATTTTTTTTCTGAAATAAGTTCAAATTTCCCATAATAATTTGAATCATATATTAATAATTCATATCATATTTTGAATGATTTCTCAATATATTTTGATGCATTGTTTATAAATTTCTCAATGATGTTTTGTTTGTATTTGAGGTACTATAATTTATTTTGTGAGTGGTCAAAAACTTTCAACAAATAAATATTTATTAAAAAATTGGGTAAATGATAAAAATTCACGTTAAATTTTGCGCGCGCATGCACGCGCGTATAGTAGTCTAGTAATATTTTAATCAGAGTTGGTGAAATCGGCCCTAACTTCAGTCTGAGTAAAATTTCTCTAATAAAATGTTAGATAAGATCTAAATCTTTGAAGCATCTGTAGGGACAGACCATAAGGTCTCAAAAGGACGCAATTCCTCACTTACTTCCGGCAACAAACAAAAAAAAAAAAAAAGAAAGAGAAAAGGGACACAATTGGGCAACTCTTATGATTCTGGGACTGGGAGTCTGGGTCATTTGGTCAGGAGAGATGTTGAAGGTAGAAAAATGGGTAGGGTCCTGAAAGGATTATAGGAAGGAAGAAACTCGTAATCTTGCCTTTGTAAGAGATCGAATAATTTTCTCAAGACGGAACCCACTATTCAGTATCCGGCTTA
>JAUELO010000318.1:4968740-4979665 GCA_032357855.1 Amphibolips quercusostensackenii
TACGTCTGTGCAAACGATCATAAAGTCATAATACCTTGGTCGAGCGACCCTGAAAGGGTTGTTCATGTTTCTGGGTTTTCACCTAACCAGTTTTTTTTTCTAGATTCTAGGTCTCTAAATATTTGCGAAAATCGAGATCAAAATCTTAACTTGGGGAAAGTTCCGCATTCCAGAGATTTTAGGGTTTATCATCGGCTTTCAAACTTTAGGGTTGAGATTATTGACAAAATTCTGAAAAAAATTTAGGATAGTCTAGATTTTAAAATGATAATCTATGAAGGAATCACTTTTTCCACTCTTGGTCATTTGAAAAAAATTTACATCTAGTAATTTTTTTAAACTTTTGAAAAATTCTCTTCTCTTAAAAATTACTCTTCTCTTTAGCTCTCAATCAATAAATTTTGAATTAATTTATGAATAAACAGTTTAAAATTTATGAGACTAAAATTCCTTCTAAAATTATTCAAATCGTAATCATAATTCTTTTAAAATATTTTCCTTTTAAATCAGAATGGTAATTCTTTTTGAAAATTTCTTGCTCCAACTAAAAATTATAATAATTTTTTTTTAAATTCACTGATCCAAAAAAAAATTTTACCTAATTGTAGTTATTTTTTAAATACAGGTAAAACTCAAAATTATAATTCTTTGTGAAAAAAAATTTGCAGTCAAGAGAAAACTAAAATTTAAGCCAAATTGTTGAATTTTCTCCAAAAAATTAAATTTTTGAACATAAAATGTCAATTTTAAATTAAGAAGGATTCCTTTTTTACAAGATTGTTTAATTTCCAATCAAAGAGATAAATCCTCAACCAATAAAATCAATTTTCAACTAAAGGATTTTAATTTTAACCTAGTAGTTGAATTTTCAATTAAAAATATTAAATTTTCACAAAAAAAACAAACTGAAAAAAAGTTGAATCATCAACCAATAAAAATAATTTCGAGTAAAAAGGTCGATCTTTCACCATAGCACGAGCATTTTTTAATAAATAATTGAATTTGAAAAATCGAATTGCCAACAGAATATTTAAATTTTCAACCACAGGATAAATTTTTAACCAAGAATGGAAAAAGTTAATTTTTAATAAAAAATATGAATTTTCGACGAAACAGTTTAATTTTCTACTAAAAAATATCAATCTTTAACTAATAATGGAATCGTTATATTATAATGTTAACAACTATATAAAAAAATACATGCATTTTACATTATGTAGTTTAATTTTTAAATTACGAAAGAAAACTTTTAAACAAAAAGTTAATTTTCAACTAAGTAATTTTATTTTCTACCAAATAATTGAATTTTCAAGTTAAAATTAAGAATTTTCAATAAAAAGCTGAATTTTCAATAAAAAGCTGAATTTGCAAAAAAATGTTTATTTATAACCCAATACTTGAATTTTCAACTGAAATGATCTTAAAATAAATATTTCAATTTTTAACTCAAAAAGAATGTAGAAAAAATGTATTTCCAACCAAATAGTATAATTTTCAAGCAAAATAGGAAAATTTCTAAACTAACTTGAAAATATTGATTTTCAACAAGAAATTTAATTTTTAACATAAAATTAAATTTAAAAACCAAAAAGGGTGACTTTTTTGTAAAATCGTTAAATTTCGAACCCAAAGATACAAATTTTTTTAAGAATACATGAATTCTCATCTGAAAAATATCAATATTTAATAAAAAGTAAAATATAGTTAAATTTTTCAGTTTAAAAAATAAATTGAAATTAAAATAACGCATTGTTAGCAAAATAAGTAGGTTTTCACCAAATAGTTGAATTTTAACTTAAATAGATTAATTTTTATTAAATAGTTGTATTTTTATCTCAAAAATATAAATTGTCAACCAAAAATCAAATAGATAAATTTTCAGTTAAAAAAATAATTTTCAAAAAATAGTTATATTTCCAACAAAAGTGATAAATTTTAAAATAAAATTATCTATCTTGAACTAGAATAGATGAATTTTATACCAAATAGATGAATTTTCAACCGGGAATTTTCATTTTCTACCAGAAAATACAAATTTTTAACTAAAAAAGATCAATTTTCAACAAAAAATTAAATATTAAATTTCAAGTTGAAAAAATCAATTTGCAAAGAAACAAAAAATAAATTTCCAACAAAGTAGTTGAATCGTTAACCAATACAGAATATTTTTCAACCAAATAGTTGTATTTTTCACCAAAAGAGATTAATTTTTAATAAATGAAGGACATTTTTAAACAGAAAAGATTTTTCAGTCAAAAATGAAAAAAAATTTAACTAAATTCTTAAATTTTTTAGTCAAAAAGACAAATTTTCAACAAGTGAGTAAAATTTTTTAAACGAAAAAAAAATTTGGAATAAGAAAGTTCATTTCAAACAAATAGTTAAATTATAAATGTATAATACCAGAAGGACGAATTTTTAAACAAAGAGGATGAATTTTCAACAAAACTAGTGAATCGATACAAAATATTTAAATTCTACACTAAGTAATGAATTTTTTATTTAAAAAAAGTTCAAACATTTGCGTTTGCTAAATTGCATTAATTATTAACTTCACTCTAAGTACAAAGTGGACAAAAAGTATAAAATTTCAGAAAAACTGCAACTATCTAGCATTACTATAAAAGAAAATAATTATAAACAACAATAATAAATAATTTAAAAAATAAGGTTTGTTGTATTGCAATGATTACTACCTCCTACTAATTGAAAATTGGATCAAATGTGGAGAATTATAGAAAAAACTGCAACTTTCTAATTCTATGAGAATATTTTGATGAATAATAATAAATTGTTTAAATAATTATTTATATTAAATTTAATTTACTATTAGTTTGTTCTAATTGAAAGTTGATAATAAGTTAAAAAATTTGGAAAAAACCGTGACTTTCTAACTCTATTCTAATAGGAAATTATTAAAAACAATTATAAATTTTTTAAACAATTGATATAAATATCGAATTTCTAGTAGAAAGTAGTATTTTATATATTTTAAACAATTTTCGTTTAAGGAAACGCAGCTTCTTAGCATTGCGCAATAGCAATATTAAAAAAATAATACTAAATTGTTTAAACAATTATTTTTGTTAGCTTTGATTGATTATTGCCTTACTCTAACTAAAAAGTTGAAACCAAGTTAAAAAATTGGGAAAAAACCGCGACTTTCAAACTCTATTCTGAGAAAAATTTTAATAACAATAATAAATTGTTTAAACAATTGATATAATTACCTAATTACCAGAAAAAGTAGTATTTTATGTATTTCATACAATTCGTTTTCAAAAAACCGCATTTATCTAGCATTATTCAAAGGAAATATTATTGAAAACAATACTCAATTGTTTAAACAATTATGTTTCTTGAATTTAATTGATTATTACTTCGCTCCAACTAAAAGGTTGAAAACAAGTTGAAAAATTGTAAAAAATCGCGACTTTTTCACTCTGTTCTAAAAGAAAATGTCTAAAAACAATAATAAATTGTTTAAACAATTAATATAATTACTAAATTATTAGTATAAAGTAGTATTTTATGTATTCGTAACAATTTGTTTGTAAAAAATCGCTACTTCTTAGCATTATTTAAAAGAAATATTATTGCAAATAATAATTAATTGTTTAAACAATTATTTTTGTTAGCGTTGATTAATTATTGCCTAAGTTGAAAGCAAGTTAGAAAATTGAGGAAAAACTGCGACTGTTTAACTCTATTCTAAAAGTAAATGTCTAAAAACAATAATAAATTGTTTAAACAATTGATGTAACTATCTAATTATTAGTAGAAAGTAGTATTTTATGTTTTTGATACAATTTGTTCTTAAAAAATCGCAACTTTCTAGAATTATTTAAAGAAAATATTATTGAAAATAATAATTAATTGTTTAAACAATTATTTTAGTTAGCTTTGATGACTATTACCTCACTTTGACTAAAAAGTTGAAAACAAGTGGCAAAATTGAGGAAAAACTGCGACTTTTTAACTCTATTCTAAGAGTAAATGTCTGAAAACAATAATAAATTGTTTAAATAATTAATATAACTATCTAATTATCAGTACAAAATAGTATTTTATGTATTTGTAGCAACTTTTCTTTAAAAAATTACAGCTTTTAAGCTTTATTTCATGAAAATATTATTTAAAAAATAATTCATTGTTTAAACAATTATTTTTGTTAGCTTTAATTGATTATTACCTTACTTAAACTAAAAGGTTGAAAACTAGTTAAAACATTGGAAAAAACCGTGACTTTCTAACTCTATTCTGAGAGAAGATTTCTAAAAACAATAATAACTTGTTTAAACAATTGATTTAACTATTTAATTATTAGTAGAAGGTGGTATTTTATGTATTTTATATCATTTGTTTTTTAAAAATCGCAACTTTCTAGAATTATTTAGAGGAAATATTATCAAAAATAATAATTAATTGTTTAAACAATTACTTTTGTTAGCTTTGATTGACTACTACCTCACTCTGACTAAAAAGTTGAAAACAAGTTGCAAAATTGAGAAAAAACCGCGACTTTCAACCTCAATTCTGAGAGTAAATGTCTAAAAACAATAATAAATTGTTTCAACAATTAATAGAACTATCTAATTATTATTTGAAAGCATTATCTTATGTATTTGTAGCAATTTGTCTTTAAAAAATCGACACTTTCTAGCATTATTCAGAGGAAATACTATTAAAAATAATAATTAATTGTTGAAACAATTATTTTTATTAGCTTTGATTGATTATTACCTCATTTTAACTAAAGAGTTGAAAACAAGTTGAAAAATTTAGAAAAAACCGCGACTTTCCAACTTTACTCTAAGAGAAAATTTCTAAAAACAATAATAAATTCTTTAAACAATTGATATAACTATCTTATGATTAGCAGGAAGTAGTATTTTATATATTTGTTACAATTTGTTTTTAAAAATCGCATCTTTCTAGCATTATTTAATGGAAATATTATTAAAAATAATAATTAATTTTTAAACAATTATTTTTGTTGGCTTTGATTGACTATTACTTTACTTTGACTAAAAAGTTGAAAACAAGTGGCAAAATTGGGAAAAAACTGCGACTTTCTAACTCTATTCTAAAAAACATTTCTAAAAGCAATAATAAATTGTTTGAACAATTGATATAAATATCGAATTATCAGTAGGAAGTAGTACTTTATGTGTTTTACACAATTTGTTTTTAAAAACACGCATCTTCCCAGCATTATTCAAAGGCAACAATATTAAGAACAATACTAATTTGCTAAAAAATTATGTTTTTCAGATTTTATTGAGTATTACCTCACTATAAAAAAAAGTAAAAAAATTGAGAAAAAACCGCGGCTTTCTAACTCTATTCGTCGTCGTAGGGTGGAGAGTCAAGTTATAACGTCAGTCCCACCAAACTTCAGTTAATGGAGGGAGTGTCGGGACAGACCTGGAACAAAAAAAATGCATTCATTTTTTTGTGTATTCGAAAAAATTTGGGCTCAATATGAATGAAAATTTAAAAAAAAAAATTGAACCACCCTGGTATAACATTCTAATTTTGACCTTTCTCAAAAGTGGAAATAACGTGTGCTGCAGAGTGGTAGTACTGCAGTAGAGTAGTCACTGTAAGAGTGCATAATAAGCTATTTCGAATCTCGCCTCGAATGCGAAGTGAAATGGGAGCAAGGTCCGGAGAATTAGGAAGAAGCTGCTAAGGTGGCTGCTGGCCAACCGTTGGCCAAGTGACTGACTTAAGTAGGAAAATAGATCGAGAACTTTGGCTATCACGACCTCAACACCGAAAGTGTTGAGCTCAAGATTTCTCGAGAAACAAGTTTTTTTTATTTGATTATTTTACTTTGTTGTTACATTTGAAGGAAGACTCTTTTTTTTAGTTCTCACACATTTAAAAATTTTTTTTGCTGAAACTGACCGGAGAACCCGAAAAAATGTATCCCATCCGAACGCCATTGAACTCCCATCCAACTGTGCACAATTGAGTCTCAAGTGAAAAAACAGTTTTTAAGAAATTCTGACAAACTTAACCAGAAACCCCAAAAAAATTTAGACCACACAACCCGCATCCAAATCACATCCAACTGACATCCAGCTCCCATCCAACTTCCATCCAACGCCCGTCCAACTCCTATCCAACTACCATCCAACGTGTAAAATTAATACCCGACCAAAAAATCATTTTCTAATAATTTATGCCAAAATTCACAAAAAAACCCGAAAAAATATATCCAATCCAACTCTTATCCAACTGTGCACAATTGAGTTCCGATTGAAAAAAACAGTATTTGAGAAATTCTGCAAACCTAACCGGAAACTTCGAAAACATTTAGCCCACACAACTCGCATCCAACTCACATCCAACTGACATCCAGATCCTATCCAACTTCCATCCAACGCTTGTCCAACTTGCATCCAACTTTCATCCAGCATGTGAAATTAAGACCTGATCAAAAAATCATTTCCTGATCATTTATGCCAAAATGGACAGGAAAACTCGAAAAAGTATATCCAATCCAACTCCCATCCAACTGTGTAAAATTGAGCTCTGATTAAAAAAACAGTTTTTAAGAAATTCTGCCAAAATTTACCAGAGATTCCGAGTATATCCTAAACAACTCGCATCCAACTTACTTCCAACTCCTTTCCAGCTTCTATCCAACTTTCATATAATGCCCCTCTAACTCCCATCCAACATTCTTCTTACTTATAAAATTGAAAACCTATCAAAAAAATATTTTTTCCATACATTCAGCCAAAATTGACTAGAGAACCCACAAAAATATATCTAATCTCACTCCCATCCAACTTTTATCCAACTTCGTGAAATTGAGTTGTGATTTAAAAAAAAAATCGTTTTTGAGAAATTCTTCCAAAATTAACCGGAAACTTAAAAAAAATTTAGCCCACACAGCTCGCATCCAACTCACATCCAACTCCCATCCAGCTCCTATCCAACCTTCATGTAATGTCCATTTAACTTCCATCCAACTCCCATCAAACGTGTAAAATTCAGTCCCGATCAAAAAACATTTTAATATAAATTTGGTCAAAATTAATCGGAGAATCAAAATATATACTTCATGCAACTCCCATCCAACTTTAATCCAATTGTATAAAATTAAGTTCTGATTAAAAAAACAGTATTTAAGAAATTCGGCCAAAATCACCCGGAAATCTCTAAAAAATATATTTTAAACAACTCGCATCCAACTCACATCCAACTCCCATCCATTTCCTATCCAACTTTCATCCAATGCCCGTTCAACTCCTATCCAAATTCCATCCAACTTTTAAAGTTAAGTCTTGATCAAAAAAACATTTTGAAAATAAATTTAGCCAAAATCGATCGATGAACCAAAAAAAATATATCCCAAACAACTCCTATCCAACTCTGATCCAACTGCGTAAAATTGAGCTTTAATAGTAAAAACCGTTTTTGAGAAATTCTGCCAAAATTAACCGGAAATCCCGAAAAAATATATATCCCAAGCAACAAGCATCCAACTCACATCCAATTTCCATCCAGCTCCTATCCAACTTCCATCCATTGTCCATCCAACTTACATCCAACTCCCATCCAACATGTAAAATTCAGTCCCGATTAAAAAACATTTTAAAAATAATTTATGCAAAAATTGACCGGATAACCAGAAAAAATATATCGCATCCAACTCACATCCAACTTGCATCCAGCTCCTATCCAACTTCCATCCACTGTTAATCCAACTTACATCCAACTTCCATCCAACTTGTTAAATTAGGTCTTCATCAAAAAAACATTTTTTAAATAAATTCAGTTAAAATCAACCGAAGAACCCGAAAAGATACATAGCATCCAACTTTTATCCAACTCTCATTCAACTGTATAAAATTGCGTTTCGATTAAAAAAACATTTCTGAGAAATTTTGCCAAAATTAACCGGAAACCCTAAAAAAATTCAGCCCACACAACTCGCATCTAACTCACATCCAACTCACATCCAGCTTCTATCCAGCTTTTATCCAACGCCCGTGTCACTTCCATCCAACTTTTATCTAACTTATGAAATTAATTGCCGATGAAAAAAAATTTTTGTAAGTAAATTAAGCTAAAATTGACCGGAGAACCCTAGAAGAATGTGTCCCATACAATTCGCATCCAAGTCCCATCCAACTCCCATCCATTGATTTTTTATTAAAATTGAATTTTCAACAAAAAAACATTTTTTAATTAAAAATGAAATATTGCATTTTTAATTTAAAAAATAATTTTTAATAAAAAAAAAATTTCTAACAAAATAGTTATATTTTCAAAAAAAGAGATGAATTTCCAACAAAAATGACAAATATATAAACACAAAATGAATTTTAAACAAAGCAGTTGAATTTTCAACTAAAAAGATTAATTTTCATTCAGGAAGATTAATTTTCTACCAAAAAAGTCAGGTTTTCAGCAAAATACATGGATTTTTCAACAAATAGTTAATTTTCTACACGACAAGATAAATTTACAATCAAAAATGGAATAGGTTAATTTTTAATTAAAAATATAAATTTTTAAGCAAAACGTTGTATCATAAAAGACTAATTTTTAGCAATATAGTCAAATTTTCTTTAAAAATGGTTAAATTTTTAACAAAATCATTTTCAACTAAGATCAAGACTCTTCAACCAAAAACTAAGTTTTTGAGAAAGAAGTTCAAATTTCAACCAAGTAGTTGAATTTTAAACTGATAAAGATTTATTTTCAACAAAAAATAAAATATTTCCATTTTCCATTTAAGAACTTAATTTTCAATGAAAAAAACGAATTTTTGACCATCTATTTCAATTTCCTACCAAAAAAGACAAATTTTAAACAAACTGCAAAAATTTTGAATTAAGTAGTCGAATTTCCAACTAAAAAAGATCAATTTTACACAAAAAATCGAATAGTTTAATTATCAGTTCGAAAATTAAAATTAAAAAAGTGAATTTAGAAGAAAAAATTCAATGTTTTAACTAAATGGATAAATTTTTAACTATTATTATGAACTTTGAGCTGATATAGGTTCAGTAAAAAAATATAACCAAAAAGCAATAATGTTTCAACAAAATAGTTAAATTTTCAACCAAAAAAATGAGGAAGATTAATTTTCTACCAACAAAGAAAATTTAAAAAAATATATAAATTTTCAACCAAATAGTTAAGTTTTCAACCTAACAAGATAAACTGCTAACATAAAATGGAATTGTCAAATTGTTAGTTAAAAATTTAATTTTCAACCAAGAAAAATAAATTTTAATCACAATAGTTGAATTTTTAACTGAAGAGATGAATTTTCAAGCAGGAAGATTACTTTTAAATTCAAAAACATAAATTATTAACCAAAAATGTAATGTTTAAGTTTCCAGATGAGAAATTAATTTTTAAACTGAAAAGAAAATTTTAAACAGAATAGTTAAATTTCCAACAAAAAAGTTGAGTTTTTGACCAAAAAAAAAATTTTTTTCATTGAAGGTGAATCGTTATTAAGCAAAAAAATGTTTTTTGAAACAAATTATTGAAATTTTAACAAAAAATATAAATTTTCCACAAAAAAATATAATCGTTGATATTTTCACTAGAAAAGATTTTAATTTTAAATCAAAAACAATTATATTTAACAAAAAAAGAAAAAACTTTAAACGAAATAGTTAAATATTTAACTAAAAAGTCAGATCCGCAACAAATTTCAATAAAATTTCTGTTTAAAAAATGAATTTGTAAGAAAAGAGTGAAATTTTGTACCAACAAAAATTTTTCAGTCAGACAAGAAAACTTTTAACCATATATTTGAATTTTAAAGCCAGAAAGGTGAATTTCATACAAATAAATTGAATTTTCAAACTAAACAGTTTATTTATAACTAAATAGTTCAATTTTTATTTAAAAAAAAACGGATTTTAACTCGAAGAAGGCGGATTTTTCCAAAAATACTTGCATTTTCTACAAAAAGGATAATTTTTTATCAAAAATTCTTAATTTTCAGCCAAATAATAAAATTTTTTAATTAAAAAAAATTCTTATTACAAAATATAATAGTAAATGTTTTAAACAAAAATAATTAACTTTCATCCAAAACAAGTTTTACATTCTCTAAAATGTTGGTTTTTCTTTTTTGACTGAAAAATCTTTCTTGGTTGAAAATTCAACATTTTCGTTAAAATTCGTCTGTTTGGTTTGAAAATTAATTTTCTTTAGTAAAAATATCCTCCTTTTTTAGTTAAAAATGTAACTTTTTATTTAAAAATCATTATGTTTTGATAACAGAGAATTCATCTCTTTTAGTCATTTTTTTGTTCTTAGTTGAAAATTTATCTATTTTATTAAAAATTCCACAAGTAAAAAATTTATCTTTTGATTTAAAAATTTATTATTTCGGTTAAAGAATGATCTCTTTGGTTGAAAATGTACTAATTTTGTTAAAAAATGTTTTTTTTTTTTTGGTTGAATTCAATTTCTGCTGGTCGAATTGACCTTTTTGTCTTTTAAAATAAAAATATTTCTGGTTTAAATATCAACTGATTCATTTTTTGTTAATAACTCACTTTTTTTGCTTTAAAAATTTATTTTTTCTGTTAACAATTCAACTGTTTGTTGAAAACCTCACGTATTTTGGTGAAAATTCGTCTTTTAAGACAGAAAGTTTTTTTCTTGGTTAAAAATTAATTTTTCTTTTAAAAAGCCACCTTTTTTTAAAACTTTAATCCTTTTTGTTTAATAAATAAAGTATCCTGTGGGCATTTTTTTGTGGTAATTTTTTTGAATGCAAATTTGTAAGTTCCATTTTTGGTAAAAACATGACCTTTTTCAATTGAAAATTTAATTATTTGGTTGAAAATTCGTCTTTCTTGGTAAAAATATAATCTTTTTGTTTAAAAATTACATCACAAGTACAATAAGCACTTGTACTTTCATAAGTGTAA
>JAUELO010000318.1:4989217-5000928 GCA_032357855.1 Amphibolips quercusostensackenii
GCAGTGTTATGACGTTTATATCTTGGTTAATTTTCAAGATATTCAAAAAATTTTTATAGCGCATATGAGCGCATTTAAAACATCATACGGGAGTCCTAATACAGCTGCAAATTAAATTTTTTTTATTTTGTTGGTGATAACTTGGTCATTACTTTGTACAGTGTTATGATTCCCATATCTTGAACAATTTCTAAGGTATCCGCAAAATTTTTATGGATTATACGGGGGCCTTTAAAACCACATACGACAGTCGCTTTATTACTGCGGATTAAATTCTTTTTTTTTGGTCATTACTGGGTCATTACTTTGAGCAGTGTTATGACGTCAATATCTTGGACAATTTTCAAGATGTTAAAAAAATTCTGATTGCGCATATGAGCGCATTTAAAACATTATACGACACTCCTTATGCCACTGCGTATTGAAAATTTTTTATTTTGTTGACCATCACTTGGTCGTCACCTTGCACAGTTTTATGACGTTTATATCTTGGTCAATTGTGTAGATATTCAAAAAATTTTGATAGCGCATACGAGCGCATTTAAAACATCATACGGCAGTCCTTATACCACTGCGGATAGAAAAATTTTTATTTTGTTGGTGATCACTCGGTCATCACTTTGTTTAGTGTTATGAATCCTATATTTAGAACAATTTTCATAATATTCGCAAAACTCTTATGGCTCATATGAGCGCATTCAAAACCACATGCGACAGTCGCTTTACCACTGCGGATTCAACACTTTTTTTTGGTGGTCATCACTGGCTCATTACTTTGTGCAGTGTTATGACGCCCATATCTTGGACAATTGTCAAAATATTCAAAAAAATTTAATAGCGTATATCAGCGCATTTAAAACATCATAAGACAGTGCTTATACCACTTCGGATTTAAAACTTTTTATTTTGTAGGTGATTAGTTCGTCATCACTTTGTACAGTGTTATGACTTCACCACTGCGAATTAAACACTTTTTTTTGGTCACCACTGAATTATCACTTTGAGCAGTTTATGTCCATATCTTGGAAAATTTTGAACATATTTAAAAACATTTTTGAAAATCTTGGACAATTTTCAAGATATTCAAAAATATTTTTGAAAGCGCAAATGAGCGCACTTGAAACCTCAAACAACAGTCTCTTCATTACTGCGAATTAATAACTTTTTTGTTGGTTATCACTGTGTCATCACTTTGTGCAGTGTTATGACGTCCATATCTCAATTAATTTTCAAAATATTTAAAAAAATTAAAAAAGCGCATAGGAGCGCATTTTAAACATCATACAGGAGTCTTTATACCACTGCGGATTAAAAAATTTGTATTCTGTTGGTGATGACTTGGTCATCAATTTGTACAGTGTTATGACTCCCATATCTCAAACAATTTTCAAGGTATTCGCAAAATTTTAATGGCTCATATCCGCGCATTTTAAACCACATACATCAGCCGCTTTATTATTGCGGATTAAACGCTTTTTTTTGCTGGTCATCACTAGGTCAATACTTTATGCAGTGTTATGACGTCCATATCTTAGTCAATTTTTGAGATATTCAAAAGATTTTAAAAGCGCATATAAGCGCATTTGAAACATCATACGACATTTATTATACCACTGCCGATTAAAAATGTTTATTTTGCTGGTGCTCACTTGGTCATCATTTTGTACAAAGTTATGACTCCCATATCATAAAAAATTTCTTAAATATTCGCCAAATTTTTATAGCTCATATCAGCACATTTTAAACCACATACGACAGTCGCTTTGCATCTGCAGATTAAACACTTCTTTTGTTGTTCTTTACTGGATTATTACTTTGTGCAGTGTTATGACCTCAATATCTTGGACAGTTTTCAAGATATTCCAAAAATTCTGATAGCGCATATGAGCACATTTGAAACATCATACGACAGTTGTTATACCACTGCAGGTAAAAAAATTTTCATTTTGTTGACCATTACTTTGTCATCACTTTGTACAGGGTTATGACGTCCATATCTTGGACAATTTTTAAGATATTCAGAAAATTTTGATAGCGCATGAGAGCGCATTTGGAACTTCCTATGACTGTCCTCATGCCACTGCAAATTAAATAAATCTTCTTTCGCTGGTCATAACTTTGCAAAATGTTATGACGTCCATATCTCGGGCAATTTTCAAGATATTAAGATAATTTTTAAAGCCCATATGAGACACTTGAGACCCTATACGACAATCGTTTCGTTACTGAGAATTAAAAACTTTCTATTTTGTTGGTCATCACTTAGTCATTGCTTTGTAAAGTCTTCAACCTGCGTATCGTGGACAGTCTTTAAGGTTTGCAAAAAATTTTGTGGTGCATATAAGCGCATTTGAAGACAAATGTCTCCATATCCGTTATTTTATATTTCATATAACTGTCGAAGATTTAGCACCTGCGTCAGACTGGGCGCCCCCCTGAAAAATGCTATGTTTGTTAACTAGCTAGCGCAAAATTTTTTTTTAGTGGCGGGTTTGAACGCATTTGAAATATTAACGGATAGCTATGGTAAATTAAAAAAAATGATTTTTTTTTAGAAACATTGCGCCAGTTCCGCCCCCTATTTTGATCACTGATTACTCGGTTATCAATGTCGCGAAAAATTTTTTCTTGGTGGCGCATATCAGCGCATTTGGAGGTCTTCAAGTTTATGTTTTTTCATGTTTTTTTTTGCATAACTGGATTATAGATTTTAATCCCTTATAGCTTTTTTGGTCAAAATTTTATTTGCACGAATCGTCTTGTTGATATATTGTTCCTAACTTTCCTTTATAAAAAATTATTATTTGCACTGATTCTGTGCAGGGTATCACGCGAGAACTCTGGTTTCTACTAGAAGGCGTGAGGAAAGTAAAAGTTAGCAAAAAGTTCTTTAAAAATTCTCAATTAGGAGCATATATTGGGTACACAGCAGGTAAAAATTGTATGTACGTGTGAACATGCGTAGGGTGCGCGCGTCACAGCGAACAGCTGTCCCCCACCAAAGCGCTAGTGAGAGTCAGGTAGCACGCTACAATTTCTCACACGTACATACAATCCGTACCTTTTGTTGTTCTCAAAATATTTCCCAGATCCAAAGATTTTAAAGAATTTTTTGCTTATTTTTGCTCTCCCTACGCACCCCCTAAAAGGAACCAAATTTTTCGCAAAACACCCTGTATAAAAAATATGTGTAGTCCTATACAAAAGAAATATGCGTTATGAAATTACCGAAAATCTTGCACTCATTGTTGCTGAATGCCTGATTGATTGCCTACTAATATCTCTATTTCACAATAAGTGGATAAATTTTCAACGACACATTATCGGTTTTTAAATTTATGATTACATTCATTATTATCGATATTTGTTTCCTGATTTATTATGTTGGTTAAGTGGTGCACTTGACATATTTAAATAATGTCTTGCCCTTTACTGTTAATATTAGTAATTGTAAATAAAATAATTGAAAGTTACATCTATTCACTGAATACATTCCTTCAGAATTTAATTTCAGCAAGCATTGAAGTAGTCAAAAACTTTGGACACATAAATAGTTATTCAAAAATTATGCCAATGATAAAATTAAAAGTGAAGTTAGAGTGCGCATGCGCGCGCATATAATAGTCTACTATACCATTATTACACATTTCATGTTGCCCAAATAATCTAAGTGAGAGATGAAAAAACGTGATCAAGCCCTTTTATTGGATACTTTAATTTTAATTTCTTGATTTAATTTTTCTTATAGACAATTCTGATTATGTGTACACTGTGATACATCAAATCTTTTTGCGTCATTCAATTATCTGATGTTGCCCAAATAGTTTTCTCTAAGAAGAAAAAAATCGATGAAGCCTTCTCTAATTTCAAATTTGAATTTTTGAGATTCTTTTTGCTTAAATAAAAATTTTAGACATAGTTGCGTTATTATATTTGAAATATGTAGTAAAAATATTTTCATAAACTTAAGTGTGAAACTACAGCATGGTCTTCAATAGTGGTCTTATAGCACTAGCAGCTCTACAATAACTTCTATAGAAAACCCATTTTTCGTTTCAGACAAGAGTTTATACGATTTTTTTATTACATATTTTACATATAATGATGTTACTAGGACTTAAATTTAAATTTAAAAAAATTCATCAAAACTTAACTTTGAAGAAAGGGCTCGATCGACTTTTTTCTTGTTGGCTCATAATACCTAAGTAGAATCAGATGATTAAATCCTGTTTATAGTTTTTGTTGAAAAAGAATTTTCAGTATCCTTAAGGTCTATAACTCCTATTTGCTTTACAAAAAACTGTATAGGAGAACCGGTTTTTGTTTGACACAAATGCTTATAAGAACTTGCTCACTCGATATGTCATCAATAAGAGAGTCCACATAAAAAACATTTTTTAATAAAAAAAAATAAATTCTTTAAAAATAAAAATTTTATTTCTAAAGAGAGTTCGATAGGCAGTGAGTCAAATATTTTTTAAGCACTGATTTTTATTGTGAAAGTACAAATTTTGACAACTCTCAAATTATAATTTGAAGAGGAGCGGAGATTAGAGAAAAAAATATATTTTTCACGAGGCTATGCTTAAATAATGACTCGCCGTACAAGAAGATGTTCCAAAAATAGAAAGTTTTATTTTGTGCCAGAAAATATATTAAAAATTAAAAAAATTCTTGCAAATCTATTTTTTTAATCAGATATAAGGAGAATAAGTTTAAACTTAAGTGCTTGAGAAAGTAATATATTTTACTTGTAAAACATATTTGCTCTCTGATTCAAAATTAGTGAAATTTAACTAATTACTAGTGGAATTTTTCAGATTCGATTAGCAAGAAGTAAACGACTAAACATTAGCGGGAATTTCCTAATTTGATTAGTGGAAATATATTTTTTTTAAAATGCAAGAATTCAATGTTATAAAAAAACATTTTTATTGTCACAAAAACTGTGTGTTAAATTAATATCCTAATCAGCTCGATATCTATAAAGTTTTGATATCATCTTTCTTCTCGTAATTTCTGAAGCTTCGTACATGATGTGAAAGTTTTATTGACGAAAGTAATCATTTTTCAAGCATGCGTATTGTATCATAAAATTTTTTGAATGTTGTTTACGCCGCCTCAAGAAAACAGATGATACTATTACAAAATGATGTTTTACAAAGCGTGGTTTACTCGTCTTTCTACGTAGTTATTACACTTTTTAATAAAAAACAATAGATAACAACGGTTTTAGTTGCTTTATGAAATAATTTTTATTTGCTCATACAAAAATTCTAAAAATTAATATTTAAACTTATTTTATATCAGAAATATGTATAATCCTACATGAAAAATAGGTGCAATCTTGTAAATCTTAATTTCCAAATAAGAAATTTCAATTCTTAAAATTAATTTCTGAGATAAAAACTTGAAATTGGAAATGATTCTTGGATAATAAAAGCCACAATATTCTGTTCTTTAAATTTTGACCCAATTTTGTAAAAATGACAACAAGATTCTATTTATCACACGCTGACCATATTTAATGAGGTTACTAGTTTGTCATGCGCGCGCTTGTAGCGCGCGCCTATGTCAATTTTTGATATAAGATATGTTAAAAATTTAATAGTGAACAATTGTTAATTTGCAAATAATCTGAATTCTTTGAAATAAGTTCAGAATTAAATTGATTTGAAAAACAGTTCATTTTTCTTATAATCAATGTATTTTCGACATTTGAATAATATTGAAAATAGCTAAAATATTATATAATATATCAAGTGTTTTTTTTTGTTTCTATAGTAAATAATAATAATAAATAGTTTGTGGAGTTCAAAGATTTTCAGTTGAAATAAGGACATTGTATCTTAATTTTAAACATAAATAGAATAATTGAATTTGCAGTTAAAAAAATTAATTGAAAAGAAAACAAATTCCCATCGAATAGTTCAATCTTTAACCAGAGAGATGCAAATTCGAATAATGAAGTGAATTTTCAACAAAAAAATTATTTTCTACCAAAAAAGACAAACTTACAATGAAATAAATATTTTTCAACCAAATTGTTGAATTCCTAATCAAAAATAGAATGATGAAATATGCGTATCAAAAAATTATTGAAAAGTAAATAACGAACTTTTAATCATATTGTGGAATTTTCAACTAAAGGGATGGGTCTTTAAATAAAAAAATGAATTTTCAGCAAGGAAGTTCAATTTTATACCAAGTAATTGAATTTTCAATCAAAAAGAATTATCTTGTACCATAAATGACGAACACACAATAAAATATATACATTTTCAACCAAATTGTTAAACTTTTTATTAAAAAGATTAAATTTCTACCAAAAAAGATACATTTACAATAGGATCCATAAATTTTCAACAAAACTATTAAATTTTGAACTAAAAATGGAGAAATGAAATTTTTAGTTTAAAAAATAATATGAAAAAAAGAATTTTCAACATAATAGTTTAATTTTCATCAACCAAGATGGCCAAGCGAGATGACCAAGAAAATTTATTTTCTACCAGAAAAGGTGCATTTACAATAAAAAATATAAACTTCTATCGAAAGTTTCAACCAAACAGTAACTGAATTTATCAATACAAATTAATTTTCTACCAAAAAATATAAATTAACAATAAAATGCATATATTTTTAACCAAATTGTTAAATTTTTAAACAAAAACCGAAGAATGAAATTTTCAGTTAATAAATTATTTTAAAAAAAATTTTCTTAACAAAGTAGTCAAATTCTTAGCAAGAGAGATTGCTCTTTAAATGATAAAATAAATTTTCAATAAAGAAGTTTAATTTTCAATTAAGAAGATCAATTTTGTATGAGGAAATACTAACTTACAATAAAATACATACATTTTTGTCTGATTTTTTTATTTTTAAACTAAAAATAAAATAATGAAATTTTTAGCTCGAAAAATTATTTTTGGAAAGCAATTTAAACAAAAGAGTTAAATCTTCAGCGAGAGATCTGGCTCTTCAAATAATAAAATAAATTTTGAACAAAGAAGTTCAATTTTCAATCATAAGGATTAATTTTGTACCAGAAAAGACGAACTTACAATAGAATATAAAAATATTCAACTAAAATGTTGAATTTCCAACCAGCAATAGAATAATGAAACTTCAAGTTAAAAAATTAAAAAAAAGAAAGTTTTTTTAAATAGTTTAATTTTTATCAAAAGAGGTAGCTTTTCAAATACTGAGATGAATTTTTAACAAAGAACCTAAATTTTTTATCAAGAAGAATAATTTTGTACCAAAAAAAATGAACTTTTAATTAAATTCATCAATTTGCAACCGAGATTTTTAATTTTTAACAAAAAACGATTAATTTTCAACTGAAAACAAAATAATTAAATTTCCAGTTAAAAAATTATTTTAAAAAATTGATTCTAAAAAAGTTGTCATATTTTTAACCAGAGAGATCGCTCTTTAAATTATTTAATGAAATTTTAACAAAGAAATTCAATTTTTAATCAAGAAGATTAATTTTGTATGAAGAAAGACGAACTTATAATAAAATTCATCAATTTTTAACGAAATTGATGAATTTTCAACAAAAAACGATGAATTTTCATCCAAAAACAAAAGAATAAAATTTTCAGTTAAGTAATTAATTTAAAAAACCAATCTAAAAAAGAAGTTGAATTTTCAACCAGAAAAAAATAATGGAAAATAAAAAATTCCATTTTGCGGTCAAACTATGCAAGATATGAAAAAAGATGACAGAAAAAAAATTTTGTGTCTAAGATACATCCACATGTATATTAATTGTCACTTTTTATTAGGAGGCGAGCTTTTTTGTTTTATTCGTGAAATAAAACATTAAAAGATATATTTTTTTGCGGAAAGATACTAGATACAAAAAAAAAATTAATTAAGAAAAGTTGTACCATCGACAAAGATTTATAAATTTGTTATTTTTATTTTTGTATGGAACGCGTAGTTTTTGTTATAATCATGAAGAATGAAATTGAGAATTGAAAATTAAATTTTTGACAAACGACACAAGCTATGAAAAATTAACAGACAAAAGTTTCTAAACTAATAAAAAAATTACAAATTTGTAAGTCATAACTTTTTGATAGGACGCGTAGTTTTTGTTTTAATCATACGTAACACAAGAAATAATTTTTTTTTTGACAAACGACACAGGAGACGCAAGTAAAATTAAAAAAGAAAAGTTTTTCAACAGAAAAGATATACTAATTTGTTATCAACTTTTGTCATAAAAATATATTGAAAATAAAAATTAATTTTTGCGAAAACTACAGGTGTCGATCCTTTGACGTTTAATTTTTAAAAATCTGCGCTGAAAAGTAGTGCATGAACATCCTAAATATGCATTATTAATTAATAACCTAAATTGATTTTGTTATAATTCTAAGAATCTAAAAAATTCTCACTTCTCTTAGCCTTATTCAAACAATGAGAGAAAAACATCTTTAAGTTGACGCAGGCTAGATCCTGTTTACAACTTCTTAATATGACCTTCTTTTTATTTCAATATAGATAAGAATGGTACAGTATCTCATCGTTTTATTAAACGTTCTTATTTCTCACATTTCTCATCATCCTAACTTTTTAAAAATTAATATATACAGTTCTTAATACTTTTCTTTTCACCAAGGAACTATTTTTTCACTGATAAATTAGAAAATATCATGACCGCACGAATTATTAATTTTCTGTAATTTTGATTCAAATAAAAATGCATAAAAAGTGAAATATACTTCTTTAAGCACTTAAGTTGATACTTAATCCCCTTTTGCCTGATTACAAAAATAAATTTTTCGAACATTTTTTTAATAATCTCTAGTACAAAATATAACTTCTTACTCTCGTGCAGTGAGCCATTATTCATTCACAGCCTATAAGCAATATATTTTTCATAAATCCCTGCTATTCTTCAAGCCACAATTTTTTAAGACAAAAAAAATGTGCTAGCGCAATAGACAAATCTTCAATAAAAAACTTGGATTTTTGCCTGCCTGAATTTAAAAATGTTGCTTTCTAATTATTTAAACAAAGCCTAGACATATGACAATACATAAGACTCTATAAACTACAACGGATCAATGGAATCGACATTAATTATAAATATTCAGGGTCTTTGTATGCTATTTTTAACATAGTTCTATTTTCGATGAAATTTTTTTTTTCATTTTTATAATTTCATTATTTTACGTAGAAAATTGCGATTATTTAGCAAACTCAGTAAATAATATTTACCTTGAATAAGCAATAGCTTAAATACGTATGTAACTGAAAACCTAAAGAAGGTTGTTTCAATTGTGAAGTATGTATATATATATATATATATATATATATATATATATATGTGTGTATATATATATATATATATTTTGGATACATGGATTTTCTTTTTATAAATACTAAGTAACATTATTTATATACTTCTTTTTCTTCACACATGTAACAGATCATGCAGTTTTTTGACACCCCCGCCCTACTAAAAGAAGTCTGTTACATAAATCGTGAGTGCCCCTAATTTAATCATTCAATTGTAAAATAATCCAGATGGCATCTAAAAAAAAATTTTATGATTCAAATAAAGCGCATTGGTTAAAAAAAGTAATTTCCTGTTTTAATTAAGATTTTTGAAAATTTTGGACGAATTTTTTTATTTTAACCCATTAACGACCAAAGCTATCAATTTTATAACATGAGTTTGACCGCAAAATTTATAGGTATAACAAAACAATACATAGATCAAAAGTACTGTTCCTTATGTTTTTGGGTGAGCTAAATTCGAATCCGTGGTTTGAAAATGTTTGATTTTTTATTTTTATAATTTTTTTTCAGACATAAAACGCATTAATTTCTCTGACCAACGGTGCACAAAATTCTTAAACTTTAACAGAAAATTTTTATATATGTGCTTTTTCTTCCAAAATGTCGGACAAAATGAAAAAATGTCCCATAAACTGGGTTTTTTCCATCATCGTTATTTTTCTCAAAAACTTCAAAGTTTAAAAAAAGTTCCATGGATTAAAAATGTCTTGAAATGAATCATAGAACACTATTAAATTTTTTTCAGATTTTTTAGAAAAAATGTTTGATTTTTCCAAAAATCAAAAATTTGAAATTTGCAAAAAAATTTTTCAAAAAATCTGAAAAAACTCAAGAATATTCTTTGACTAATTCTAAGACATTTTTATTCTTGGAAAATTCGTACCAGAGCCTATAGTTTTTGGGAAATAATTGATCAAACTTCATGCGAATTCGTTTCAGATGTTTTTAGGTTTTGGAATTTTACGAATCAACTATAGGCTCTGGTACAAATTTTTCAAGAATAAAAACGTTTTAGAATTAGTCAGAGAATATTCTTGAATTTTTTCAGATTTTCTGAAAAATTTTTTTGCAAATTTCAAATTTTTTATTTTTTGAAAAATCACAAATTTTTTCTAAAAAATCGGAAAAAATTTTATAGTGTTCTATGGTTAATTTCAAGACATTTCTATTCTATGGAACTTTTTTTTAAACTTTAAAGTTTTTGAGAAAAATAACAATGATGGAAGAAACCCAGTTTTTGGGACATTTTTTCATTTTGTTTGCCATTTTGGAAAAAAAGCACATATATAAAAATTTTCTGTTAAAGGTTAAGAATTTTGTGCACCGAGGGTTGAAGACATTTTAAGATATTAACGCGTTTTATGTCTGAAAAAAAATTATAAAAATAAAAAATCAAACATTTTTAACTATTTTTCTATGCAAAAACCGCCATATTTAATTTTGAAGTCAAAATATTCGAATTCCGACCACGGATTCGAATTTAGCTCACCCAAAAACATAAGGAACAGTATTTTTGATCTATTTATTGTCTTGTCATATCCATAAATTTTGCGGTCAAACTCATGTTATAAAATTGATAGCTTTGGTCGTTAATGGGTCAACTTAAATTTAATTTAACTGAAAATTAATTCTAATGGAAATTTAACTCTACCATTTTTGTTGAAAATCAATCGTTCTTAGTTGCAAATTCAACTATTTGGTGCAAAAATTCTCTGTTTTCTTAAAAAATATGTCTTCTTGGCTTAAAAATAATATTATTTTATTTTGATTGAGGAGTCGACAATCTTGTTGAAAATTCATTTTTTTTTTTTGGTTGAATTCAACTGTGTTTCATTCTAAAATAAAATATTTTGGGATTGAAATATTAAGTATCACGTTTTTTGTTGAGAATTCATCTTCTTTTATTGAAAATTCAACTGCCTGGTTAAAAGTTAAACTTATTTATAAAAATTCCTTTTTTTTATTTAAAATTCATCATTTTATTTGAAAATTAAACTATATAGTGCAAACAATATATTTTTGTAGTAGGAAAGTCAACTATTATGTTGAAAATATATCTTTATAGGTTAAAAATTTATCTGTTTAGTTAAAAATTTAACTATTATGTTGCAAATTTAATTATTTTGTTGAAAGTTCTACTATTTTTTAAAAAGTCATCTTTTTGGCTTAAAAATTTAACTGTTTAGTTGAAAATGCAACTGTCTGTGGTTGAATTTTAATCTTTTTTGTTTAAAAATTCAACCATTTGTTTGAAAATTCATCTTTGCAGATTGCAAATTTAACTATATGGTGAAAAATTTTAACATTTTTATGATAATTCGTTCCTTTTGCTTTAAAGTTGAACTATTTGGTTGTAATTTCATGTTGTTTTTTTATAAAAAATGTAACTG
>JAUELO010000318.1:5010754-5021306 GCA_032357855.1 Amphibolips quercusostensackenii
AATTATAGTTAAAATTAATTACATAAAATCAAAATATTAAAAAAATTTGAAAAATTGTGTAATTATAATTAAGGTATTTTAAATAAAAAATAAACTTTTATCATACAAATAATAGCCGATATTCAATTACAGAATCTTGAGGTTAATATCCGATTTACGTTCATCGTAAAAAGTATTACAAAGTTATTTTCATGAAAATATTCAAATAATTTTACCATTATATTTTTTTCTTTATTAAAAATTGCATTTCGATACATTTAACGTATTAATTACCTTCAAAAATAATTCCAGAAAAAATTAAAATACATGTACATATTAATTATTCATTTTACAACAGAAAAAGCAATAAATAGTTAACATCATTAAAACATTCAAATAATTTTCACTTTATATTTTTCTGAAAATTTAAACAAAAAATAACCTTTAAAACTAATTTCATAAAAGAAGTAACATATGTGTTAATATTATTTTTAAAGCAGAATTCTGATAATTATTTCATATCACAAAAATTTACAAAAATTATATGATTAAAGTGCAGGTATTTTCAACATAATTAATCTTTCATTTTTAAAATTATAGCTAATATTCAATTACATGACCTTAAAGTTAATACTTAAATTATGCACTTAAATAAAAAAATTAACATTTAGTCTTTATCTAATTTATTATTGTGAAAAGAATTACTCAGTTAATAATTAATTTATCTGTTCACAACACAAAAGGTGGAGCAAAAATTAATTATTTAGTCATATGGTTGTAACAAATTGTATTTTAAATATAAAATAGACTGCTTCAGACATATTTTTTCCAGCAGAATAAGATTTTTAAATTTATTTTCCTAGAAAATTAAAATTAGCAATAATTTATTCAAACAAATATTTAATATTTAATATTCTTTAAACAAAAATAGTAGGCGAAATTACTGCACAGAATAGAAAAACGGAATAATAAGAAATTTTATTGATTTTAATTTTTAAAAATTCAACATAAAGTGTGTTTTAAATCAATTTGTGAATTTGAATATTTGATTAAAACAGAAAAATCAAACCAAAATTAATGAAACTTAACCTAATTGCTAAACAGCAATAATAAAAATGAAATTTTTTTTAAATTAAAGAATCCTACATGAATGTATTTTAAATCAATCTTTGAATTTTTATATTAATTTGAAACAGCAAAATTAAACCAGAATGAGTGAAAATTATACCCACCGCTGCCTTCAATAACTTGTTGTGTTCAAAAATTTATTAAATAAATAAAATTGAGCGTTTATTCAATTTACAACTCTCAAAGGTTAAATAATAATTCTTTTTGCAGAGAATTCATATTTAAAAGTCAATCTTCTGCTTTATTAATTCAAGGAGTTTTTAATATTGAATTGATTTCCCTGTGTTGGGTTTAATAAAATTGAGGAGACATAAATTATTTTTAAAAATTGTCAATAATTATTCCGTGATTAAAATCAGTCTCTTGAAACGAAAGCAGGCCTATACTCAATCGTTATTGTTTACAAATTTTATTTTTCGATATTGAAATAAAAAGCGATTTTTGTGTGTACAAATTACAATCTTATTTCATACAATAAATAATCGATTCTAACAAATCAGAAAAAAATATTTCGAAATTGTAATCGACTTATTTAAATTAAATTCTGTATACCATCCTGGCATAAAATTAATTTATTTGAAAAAACATATTTCTTTTCCTAAATCAAAAATAAAAACAGCAAAATAAAGAAAAAAAAAAGTAAAAATTGATCCCACCGCTGCCACAAATTATTTGCTGCGTTAAAGACTTAATCTAAAAAGTATTCTCTTCAATTCTTTATGAATGTTTAAAATGCTTTGAATCTCTTTCTCATGTTATTTTAAATTGTCTTAACTTCCTTGAAATGACCTCAATTTATCCAAATATCTAAATTTTAATAAAATTATTTAAATTATCTTAATTCTTTAAGGTCTTCCCAACTCCTGGAATTTGTGTAAATTTTACTAAATTCTTTGCATTATTTTGAATCCAAAATATTTAGAAGAATTCAAGGTATTTAGACAAATTCAAGAAATTTAGAAGATTTCAAAGAATTCAGGAGAATTTATGAGAAAAGAGAATTTATTGAATTTCAAAAATGTATAGAATTTCAAAAATAAATGTGATTTAGGAAATTAATAGAATTTTGGGCATTAAAAAAATTTAAGGGATTAATATAATTTAAGGAATTAAGTAAATTCATGGAAATAAAATAATTCATGTTATTCAGATGATTTGTGTAATTTAAAGAATCCAAAGAAATTCAAGAAGTTCAACGAATTCAATGTTTTCAAGAATTCAAAGTATTCTGGGAATACTAGGAATTAAAGTAATTTAAAATGTCCAGATACATTATAAGGATTTCAGAGAATTCCTTTGATTATAGAGAATTCTCTTAAAAACCTTTTTTTCTCTTAATTTTTTTAATTTTTCAAAATCCTTGAACTCCTTTAACACCTTGAACTCTTTGAATATATTTAGGTGTCGGTTAATGTCAACATTTAATATTTAATATTTTTGAATAAATGAATTAAATAATTATAAGTTTAAATCAAAATTAAATACCAAAATTTTAGTTTTATTAAAAAAGAAATTTATGACTTTAGAAAATTAAATGATTTTAAAGAATTCAGGGAATTCCGATATTTAAGAGAATTTAGAGAATTCATAAGATTTAAAGAAATTATAGGAATTAAGAAAATTCAAAGAAGTCAGGAAAATAAAGAAATTCAGAGTATTTGAGGTTTGGAGAATTCAAGAATTTCGAGCACTTCAACGAATTTAATTTTTTTAAGAACTCAAGGAATTTCAGGAATTCAGGATATAAGAGTAATTCAGAAAATCCAGAGAGAAAATATGTATTTGAGAGAATTTTATTAATTGTAGAAAATTTAGAGACTTTAGGAAATTAAATAAATTCAGAGAATGCAGGGAATCCCTAATATTAGAGAAATCAGAGAATTCAAGAAGTTCATAGAATTCAAAACAATAAAAGGAATTCAGGAAATTCAGAGAATGTAGGAAATTCAAAAGAATTGAAGGAATTAGGAGGAATTGAAAGAAATAAAAAAATTTAAAGGAATTCAGAGTAGTCAAGGAATTCAGAGATTAGATGGAAATACAATAATTCATGAATTTCACATAATTTATGGAGTTTGGGGAATTCAAAAAGTTTAAGAAGTTTAACGAATATAATGATTAAAAGAATTCAAGAATTCAAGGCTTTGTAGGAATTTAAGGAATTCTGGGAATTCAGGAAATTGAAGTAATTTAGAAAATTAAAGGAAGTCAGGGAATCAAAAGAATTCAGAGTATTCAAAGAATTCAAGAAATGCAGCAAATTGTAAGAATTTAGCATATTTAAAAAATTCAGAGAATTTCATGCATTTTTTGAAATTAATGGAATTCGACAAATTGAGAGAAATAAAGGACTTCAGAGCATTTTATGTATTTCAGAGGATTCAAGGAGTTCGAAGAATTCTAGTAATTCAAGCAATTGAAGAAATTCAGAGAAATCAAGGATTTTAGAGAATTAAATGGAAGTTAAAGGATTAAGGGAATTTAAGTAATTCAGAAAATTCAGAGAAAAAATAAGGATTTTAGAGAATTTAGGGACTTTATAGAATTAAGGGAATTTAGGGAATTTGGAGAATGCAGGGATTTCGGAAATTAAGGAAATTTAGAAGAATTCAAGGAATGCAGAAATGTAAGAGAATTCAGAGAATTTAGAGAACTGAGAAAATTTAGGAAATTAAGGAAGTTTAGAAAATTTAGAAAGTTTTGAGGGGTTCAGCGAATGTTCGAAATTCAAAAATTCAAATTATTAAGGATTTTCGAGCATTTTGTGTATTTTAGAAAATTCAAGGATTTCAAGGAGTTTAAGGAATAAAAGGAATTGAAGGGTTTTTCAGCAATTCGAAAAATCCAGATAAATGAAGGTTTTTCGGAAAATTGATGGATTTCATAAGATTCAGGAAATTTAGGGCATTGCAAAAATGTAGAGAAATAAAGGTTTTTCAGTCAATTTGATGGATTTCAGAGAATCCAATGCATTCAGATAATTTAATGAATTTCAGGAATTCGACAAATTCAAAAAATTTGAAGGAATTCAGCAAATGTAGTGAATTTCAGGAATCTAAAAAAATTTAGCCAAATAAAGGAGTTTAGAGAATTTCATGGATTTAGGAGAATTTAAGGAACTAAAAGAATTCAAGGAATTTCGGAAACGTGAGAAATTCAGGAAATTGAATGAATCCCAGGAGAATTCCAGAAAATTCCATTTTATTATAAATAATTTCAAGGAATTCAGAAGATTTAGAGAATGTTATAGAAATTCAAAAGAATAAAAAAAATCTAAAGAAATCTAAACAATTCCAAGAAATTCAAGGAATGCAGAAAAGTATTGTATGTATTTAAAAGAATTCACAGAGTTGAAGGAGTTCAAGGAATTCAAGGGATTCAAGGATTTAAAAAAAAAATAAAAAAATAAAGAGAAATTAAAGTTTTTCAGAAAATTGATAAATTTCATAAAATGCAGAAAATTTAGAGCATTGAGAAAATTTAGAGAAATAAAGGCTTTTCATTAAATTTAATGGATTTCAGAGAATCACATGAATTCAGATAATTTAATGAATTTCAGAAATTCGACACATTCAAAGAATTTGAGGAACTTAGCAAATGTAGTGAATTTCAGAAATCTAGAAAATTTAGCCAAATAAAGGAGTTTAGAGAATATCATGGATTTAAGAGAATTTAAGGAACTTAAAGAATTCCAGGAATCCTGGAATTGTAAAAAATTTAGGAAATTGAATGAATCCCAGGAGAATTTCAGAGAATTCCATTTTAATATAATTAATTTCAAGGAATTTAGAAGATGTTAAGAATGTTATGAAAATTCAAAAAAATACAAAGAATTCAAAGAAATCCAAAGAATTTGAAGGAATTCAAGGAATGCAGAAAATTAAGAGAATTCATGGAATTCAGAGAATTTAGAAAATTCAAGAAATTTTGAGAATTTTGAGACGTTTAGAGAATTTTCAGAATTCTATAAATTTAAAAAAATAGAGGATTTCAGAGAATTTTATGTTTTTTGAAAGAATTTGAGAAATTTGTAAAATCTAGAGAAATCAAGGATTTTAGAGTATTGTATGTATTTTAGAGAATTCATAGAGTTCAAGGAGTTCAAGGAATTCAAGGGATTCAAGGATTTTAAGAAATTCAGAAAATTAATAAAGTTCATAAAATGCAAAAAATTTAGAGCATTGAGAAAATTTAGAGAAATAAAGATTTTTCAGTCAATTTGATGGATTTCAGAAAATCCCATAAATTCAGATAATTTAATGAATTTCAGGAATACAGCAAATTCAAAGAATTTAAGGAACTCAGCAAATGTAGTGAATTTCAGAAATCTAGAAAATTCAGCCAAATAAAGGAGTTTAAAGAATTTCATGGATTTTAGAGAATTAAAGGAACTTAAAGAATTCAAGGAATTTAGGGAATTCAGAAAATTTAAGAAATTTAGAGAATTTTGAGAATTTCGAAGCGTTTAGCAAATTTTAAGAATTCTAGAAATTTAAAGAAATAAAGGATTTCAGAGGACATCATGTTTTTCAAAAGAATTTGAGAAATTCATAAAATCTAGAGAAATTAAGGATTTCAGAGTATTGTATGTATTTTAGTGAATTCAAGGAGTTTAAGGAGTCCCAGGGATTCAAGGGATTCAAGGATTTCAAAAAATTCAGAAAATTCAGAGAAATTAAAATTTTTCAGAAAATTAATGGATTTTATGAAATGCAAGAAATTTAGAGCATTAAGAAAATTGAGAGAAATGAAGGTTTTCCAAAGAATTTCATAGATAACAGAGAATGTAGGAGATTCTGTAAAATCAGATAATTTAATGAATTTCAGGAATTTGTGAGATTCACTGAATTCGAGGAATTCAGCAAATTTAGTAAATTTTAAGAATCCGGAAAATTCAGCGAAATAAGGGATTTCAGAGAATTTAGGGAACTTAAAAAATTCAAAGGAATCAGGAAATGTAAGGAATTCAGGAAATGGAAGAAATTCCCGGAGACTTCCAGAGAATTTCATTTAAATTTAGTTAATTTCAAGAAATTCAGAAGATGTTGAGGATGTTATGAAAATTCGAAAAAATACAAAGAATTCAAAAGAATCTAAAGAATTTAAAGGAATCCAAGTACTGCAGAAAATTAAGAGAAACCATGGAATTCAGAGAATTAAGAAAATTTAAGGAATTTAGAGAATTTAGGAAATTTAGAGAATTTTGAGGCGTTTAGCGAATTTTCAGAATTCTAAAAAATTTAGAAAAATAAAGGATTTCAGAGAATTTTATGTTTTTTATAAAAATTTGAGAAATTCATAAAATCTAGAAAAATTAAGAGAAATTAAAGTTTTTCAGAAATTCAATAAATTTCATAAAATCCAGAAAATTTAGAGCATTGAGAAAATTTAGAGAAATAAATGTTTTTCAGTCAATTTGATGGATTTCACAAGATCCCATTAATTTAGATAATTTAATGAATTTCAGGAATACAGCAAATTCAAAGAATTTAAGGAATTTAGCAAATTTAGTGAATTTCAAGAATCCAGAAAATTCAGCGAAATAATGGATTTCAGAGTATTTAAGAAACTTAAAAAATTCAAGGAAGTCAGGAAATGTAAGAAATTCAGGAAATTGAAGAAATTCCCATAGCATTTCAAAGAATTCCATTTAAAATGAGTTAATTTGAAGGATCTCAGAAGGTTTCAAGGATGTTACAAAAATTCAAAAGAATAAAAAGAATAAAAAGAAATCTAAAGAATTCAATGTATCGAATTATAAAAGTTACGACTAAAATGGTATTTAAGAATCTTACTCTTCGGAAGACGCTAATTCTGAAGTTATGCAACGATTTGTAGAAATTCGTGTGTCAACAGCACAGCGATCGTAAGCGTAACTTTTCACCTTCCGTATTTGTCGGCGTCCGTTCGGGGTTATTATTTTGGACGACTCGCATGATGAATTATTATTGCGCGCGATGTATTTCCCCCACTCGCTGCGGTCGCTTTCTAACTTTTCTACCGTTTTTCAAGGATGACACGAGGGCAATAAAGTCATCTCTAATTCAACCATTTGTATTTTATTTTAATTTAATTCAAAATAATTTTTTTAAACTGGCCTTTTTTCTTCTCGTTCCTTTTTTATATTTAAATTAACACTTTGATCGTTGAATTCTTGTTTTTGTTTTCTTTGTTTTTTGCTGTGAAGATTTTTTTTACTTGGTTTAAAAATTTAATGTTAAAGAAGAATTTAAATTTTTATTTTTCCTGAATTTAGGATAGTTATCGTCCCAAAAATCAGGCCTTTGAAAAAATTGCTTTTTTATGATCTTAGGAATCAAACTAATATTGCTGATGATGTCATTTCAAATAAGAAACATTATTTTCAATAATAAAATTCTAAAACTTACAAAAAACATTTTTCAAACATTTTTTTTTGCAATTGAATTTTTTCTTACTATCGCTTATTACTGAGTTTTGACAAATGGGTGAATTTTAAACATTGATAAATTATTTTTGCGGAGAAAACTTTCCTATCAACCGTTTAAAAAATTTCGAAGTCTTGTATAATAAGTAAATGGATTTGAAATTTCTAATAAAAGAGTTGAATTTAAAACTAACAAGATAACCTTTTAGCCAAGAAGATTAATTTTCAAATGAGCCCATCGAATGTCATTTTTTCGTACTCGATTTTTAAAAATTCATCTATTTGGTTGAAAATCCAACGATTTGTTTAAAATAGCTTTATTTTGTTAAAAGTTTGTCATTTTAAGTTGACTTTTAAATTCATGATTTTCAGTTTATGATTTTAGATAAAAATCTTTTCAATTAAAGAAACAACTCTTACATTTTTTTTTGGAAAATTCATCTTTTTAAATTAGAGGTTCATCATCTCGTTGAAAATTTGATTTTTTTATTAATAAAATAATTTTTGATAACTCAAAATTTAACTTTTTCATTTTTAGGTAAAAAATTTATCTTTTTCGCAGACGGCAAAATTAAATAGTTTTGTAAAAACTTCATCTTTCTGTTTCAAAAATTCAACACTTTTGTTGAAAATTAATTTTTTTTGGTTTGAAAATTTATTTTTTCTTCTCAGTGACAAAGATTCTATTGTTTTTAATTATTACCAAAAATGTGAAGTTGAATATTTAGATAAAAAAATAAATTGCCATAAAAAAGCAATTGTTCATTAAAGCATTAATATATAATTTTCATTAAAACATTCAAGTAATTTTAACTTCATTTTTTTAATTTTCACTTTTATTTCTAGAAATTTGATCTCTTAAAACCTTTTATACTTATTTTAGAAAAAAATGAAAACATATTTACATATAATTTTGAAAATTGAATTCATATACTCAATTCACAACATTAGACACGTTTGAAAGATTACGTAATTGGAATAGGGGTATTTTCAATATATTTCAAGTTTTGTTATACAAACTATATCTAATACTCATTTATATAACCTTAAATTATATAATCAATTTATTTTACTAATTTGAAAAAAAGCTCAATTTTTATTTTTATTTAATTTAATATTGTAGAAAAAATTATTCAGTTTATAATTAGATACTCCTTCCACAAAATAAGAAGCATTGAACTATAATTTTTATTATAACATTTAGATAATTTTTTAATCAGTTATTTTTAATTTGAATTTTTATTTGTGAACATTTGATTTATTAATAACCTTTTAAACTAATTCCAGAAATTGTAAGTTTTGATGGAAGTTTTTAGTAATTAATTAATCAGTTCACAGCATGAGAAGCATCAAACAATTATTTTCATTAAAGCATTCAAATAATTTTTACATTATATATATTTTTCATTTGAAATTGCATACATATATATATATATATAATATATAATTTATTGATTATAATTCAAAACTTATTTAAAATAAAATAAAATATATGTAATTGTAATTTTTGAAATTAAATTCAGATGCTCATTTAACAACATCTTAAGCATTTAAGAAAAAAATAATTGTAATAGAGGTATTTTACAGAAAAAATAAAATTTTATTATGAAAATAATAGCTAATATTCAATTAAAATACATTGCAGTGAATATTCAATTTGTGTTAATCAATAAAAAAACATTTGAATTTAATCTGTATCCAATCAAATATTTCCAAAAAAATTAATTTGCCAATAATAAATTAAACAGTTCATTAAAACATTCAAAAGCTTTTTACATAATATATATTTTTTTATTCGAGATTGCATTTGTTCTACGGATTTAACTTATCAATAATCTTTTGAACTAATTTCAGAAAAAATTGAAACATTTGTAGATATAATTTCAAAAATTATATTCAGATAATCATTTCAAAGCATCGCAAACATTTGAAAAAAATTATTTAATTGTCATGAAAGTATTTGAAATAAAAAACATAATTTTATTATACAAGTTATAGCCAATGTTTAATTACATAACCTGACAATTAATAATAAATATATCTCACTGAATTGAAAATGATCAAAATTCATCCTTATGTCATTTAATTAAAAAAAAATTAATCAGCTAGTAATTATTTTATCAGTTTACAAAATAAGAATCATTATGCTATAATTTTTATTAAAAAATTGAAATAATTCTTACTTCATATATTTTTCTAAATTCAAACTTTCAGTTCTGAAAATATTATTTATTAATAACTTTCAAAACTATTTTCAGAAAATTTAAGTTCGAAAAGAGCACAGTAAATCCCAGAGATATTATTTATCTGAAGTTGGATAAAAATGCTGCAAACAATTGAAAACTTCAATTATCCTACGTAAGATAATTTTTATCTCGAGTCAGATAAAAATTATCCATTGTCAGATAATTGTAGTTGTCGATTAAATTTTTCCAGCAACTTCAGATAAGTAATATCCCTGGGATTTACTGTGAAAATTAATTAATTAATAATTAATTAATTAGTTCACAACATAAAAAGCGTTAAACATTATTTCCATTAAAACATTCAAATAATTTGTTCTTTATATTTCATTTTAAATTCAAAATTGCATTGCTGAAAATTTAAATTATTCATAACCTTTTATACTAATTCTAGGAAGAATTGCAATGTATGTACATATAATTTAAAAAGTCAAATTCAGATAACTATTTTCTAACATCAAAAACGTTGTCAAAAGTTACATAATTGGATAGAGGTATTTCTAATATAAATAAACTTTTATTATACCAAATACATAGACAATATTTAATTACACAACCTTTAGCTAAATAATCATTTTGTTTACTAAATTGAAACAAATTAAAATGGAACCTTAATGTAATTTAATTTTTTTTTTAATTAATGAGCTGATAATTTTTTAATCAGTTCACAGTATAGGAAGCTTTAAATATTAATTTTCATCAAAAGATTCAAATAATTTTTGCTTTATATTTTTTTTAAATAGAGAACTTCCATTTTTGGAAATATGATTTATTAACATTTGTTGATCTTGTTCCA
>JAUELO010000318.1:5081391-5092161 GCA_032357855.1 Amphibolips quercusostensackenii
AGTTGTGAACCCTCAACCACTAGGAGGGAAGCTTGATAAGCTGAAGCCACTTCTGTCAATTGAAAAAGGAACCATTTTAAATAAATTTTTTAGGGATCATAACTTTCAAACAAATTTGAAGTCAAGAGAAAATAAAACCAAATTAATATTTTTATCAACAATGCAAATAAAAAATGAATTTATTTAATGGTTTTTGTTGCAAATAATCTATTTCTGGTGGAAATTGTTAAAAAAAAATATTCTAAAATTGCAATTTTTTCATGAAATCTATGCTGATTTCAAGTGTTAAAGTCGAGTATTGTCTAAAATTGATAAAAATAATATTTATATTTGAAATGCAATTATTTTTTAATAAAAGTATCAGTTTCCGGTATAAGAAAACTGTTTCTATTTTTTTTAACTTAAACCCCATGGGATCAGTTTCCAAAAACAGTGATAAATCTTCAACCAAAAAAAATATATTTTTAATAGAGTAGTAGTAATCTTATTTATTAGTATTTTAAAAAAATAGTCTGATTTTTGAACAAGAAAGACAAATATTTATTTTAAAAAGTAACTGCTGAATTTTCAACACCAAAAAATTAATTTTTAACAAAAAAAAAAAACAAATGTAAAACGAAATATTTTAATTTTTAACCGAAGAGATAAATTTTCAACTGAAGTAAACTGTCCTAGAAGAATTAATTTTTCAGGAATTAGTTTAACTTTTAAGCAAGTAGTTAAATCATTTAGCCAAGTGATCAAATAAAAAAGATTAATTTAAAGACGAAAAGAAATAATACAATTTTTTAATGAAAAAATTAATTTTTAACAAAATTAAACGAATTTTGAACAAAATAATTTAGTTTTCAACCAAAGAGATAAATTTTTTTACAAAAATGATGAACTTTCAACCAAAAAAATAAAAATGAAAATTTTTATAATAAGAAATAAGTTCAAGTTTCAAGCAAGCAGTTACTTTTTTAATTTTGATTTCAATTTCATTCAACTTTAGATTTATTAGTTTTAAAATTTTATAAGTTGATTTTAATTGTTTTTAATTTTCTACTGAAATACGTAAATTTTTAACCAAATAGCTACATTTTGAAATAAAAACGGTAAGTTTTCATTCATAAATAAAAGAGGTGATGTTCAAAGTAGAAGAGACAAATTCTCAACAAAAAACTTATTTGTTGATATTTCAACCATAAAGATTTGACTTTTTAACAAAGTGATTCAATTTACAACCAAGTAGTTTCATTTTTAAGCAAAAAAGATACATTTTTTGACAAGAATATTAATTTTCTATCAAAAAGTACAAAATTTTAATAAGGTTCTTAAATTTTCGACTAAAAAAGATCAATTTTCTTCAAAATTTAATAAAATAACCAATTTCCGTGAAAAAAACGTCAGTGTAAACTCAAATTGTTTAGAAGTTGTAAATCTTCTTTGAAATCTATATCCATTTTTCCGGTAAAAACCGCTAGCTTCATTTGAAATGGATGAAAAGTTTTGAAGCTTCTTCTGAATCTAATATTTTTCTTGAAGTACTAATTTCTGACAAGAAACTACCAAAATGCAAAATTATTAGAAGATTTTTATTTTCGCTTAAATTTTAATAACTTTAATACAATTATACTTATTTCCTATGTAAAACGTCAAGGAAACATAATATTCTTCAAAAATTATCAATCTTGTTTGAAATTTATTGAATTTGTAATAAAAATTTCAACTTTCGACAAAAAACACTAACAAATGTACCTATTATTTGTAGATTCAATTATTTAATTTTTGAAATTAAGATATAAAACACTTTAAGTAATAACAAGCCACTCAGTTTTTTAACAACAATGGTTGCAAGACTTTAGAGAAATATTGTTACAAAACCTTTTCAGATAGAAATAAAAAAAAGATGAGAAAAAAAATAAATATTTTTTTAAGTTTAGTAAAAACATTAAAGAGCGTTATGTCCAAATATTACAAATAATCAGTAAACAGATTTTTTTAATTTTACCAGTTACTGTTTTTATTATGACTTCCTGTTCACGACCGGCCAAATCCAGAATCCCTCTATAAACTCTCCCGAAGGTACCCTCCTGCATGAGACTCCGGCAATAAAGCGAAGTTCTTGATACTGCAAGTGCCTTTGCTTTTTCACAAGGATCTGTGGACTGAAACAAGTAAAAAAATTGCATAAAAAAAATTATCAGTAATCCTTTATATGAAAAGAGGTAACCTCTATTTTGTGTAACATTGTGGGATAGTAGGAATTGACTGTATGGTTGTAGTAATAATGTAGTTTAGTAGAAATCGGCAACATTGTTTCTTCTTCTATTACTGGAGTCTATTCTTCTGTCAAAATTGTCAACTATATATATAAATATTTGAAGGTTTTAATGAAAATTATAATTTAATGCTTCTTATTTTGTGAACTGATTAATTAATTATTGCCTGATTAATTTTTTTCAAAATATAAAATTACATACAAATTTCATTTTAATTTGTTTCAATTGGGTGCATAAATTAATAATTTACTTTTAGATTATGTGATTTATTAATGACTATAAATTGTGTAATGAAATTTTATTTATATGTAAAATACCTCTATTTCCATTATGTAATTTTTGTCAATATTTTTGATGTTGTGAAAGTATCTGAATTTATTTTCAAAATTATGTATAAATAGATTTTAATTTTTGCTGAAATTAATATGTTTCTTATTGATTAAATTATCACAAATAAAAGTGAAAATTAAAGCAAATGTAAAATTAAAATTACTTGAAAATTTTTTTTATTTTAAATTGTCTTTAATTATTTATCTGAAATTATTTTTAATTACTTAATATTATTCACTTCAAATTATTTTGAATTACTTATTTTGAGTTAGTTTAAATTATTTATTTTTAATTATAGTTTAGTCTTTCAGCCTTTTATGTTTCCAGCAGATAAATTATTACCTGATCAATTTTTTTACGATATTAAATTACATAGAGATTAAGTTTTAATTTCTTAAATTGAGTACATGAACTGATAATCTTTTTCAAGATTATGCAATTAAATATTAGCTATAATTTTTATAATAAAATATTATTTAGGTTCAAAATACCTCTATTCCAATTATATAATTTTTGTGAATATTTGTGATTCTGTAAATTATGTATTTAAATTCTGCTTTGAAAATTATATGTACTACATACATTTTACTTTTTTATAAAATTAGTTTAGAAGGTTATTATTATTTCAAATTTTCAGAAAAATATAAAGTAACAACCATTTGAATGTTTTAATGAAAAAAACTTGATTGAAACGCAATTTCGTATCAAGAAACAAATATAATGTAAAAATAATTTGAATATTTCAATGAAAATAATTATTTAATATTGTTTATGCTAAAAATAATTCGATTCTTTACCCTTATATTGTGTAATTGAATATTAGCTTTAATTTGTGCAATAAAAGATTATTTTTTATTCAAAATACCTCTATTACAGTTATATAATTTTTTCAATGTTTGTGCTGTTGTAAAATAAGTATCTGAATTTATTTTTAAAAATTATATGTGCATATGTTTTAATTTTTTCTAAAATCATTATAAGAGGTTGTTAATAATTAAAATGTTCCGTAATGAAACTTTAAGTTTAAAAAAATATATATGAAGTGAAAATGATCTGAAGTTTTCAATGAAAATATTTGTTTAATGCTTTTTTGTCGTGAACAAATTAATTAATTATTGTTTGAATTATTTGTTTCACACAATTAAATTTAAATTATATAAAAAATAAATTTTAATTTCTCATTATCAGGTAACATAAATTGATTATTTATTTCAAAGTAACGTTATTGAATATTTGCGATAAACTGTACAATAAAAGTTTATTCAGATTCAAAATACCCTTATTCCAGTCACATAATTTTTGAAATGCCTCTGATGTTGTGAAATAAGTAAATTCAGTTTTCAAAATTATATGTATATATGTTTTAATTTTTCTCTAAAATTAGCTTGAAAGGTTATTATTAATTCAAATTTTTATAAGCTATGAGGTAAAAATTATTTAAATGCTGTAATAGAGATAATTATTTAATGCTTTTTATGTTCTGAACTGACTATTTAATTATTAGCTAATTATTTTTTTAAAATAATAAATTATATTAAGATTGAGTTTTAATTAATTCCTGTTGAGTAACATGAATTTATTATTTACTTTAAGGTTACGTAATTGAATATTTTATTACAATCATATAATTTTTTCAAATGTTTGCGAACTTGCGAAATGACTACCCAAATTTAATTTTAAAAATTATATGAACGTATGTTTAAATTTTTTCTAGAATAAGTATAAGAGGTTATCAATAACTCGAAATTTCAGAAATCCAATTTTAAAATCAGAAGAATATATAAACTGAAAATTATTTGAATATTTTTATGAAATTATTATTGAACTTTATTTTATTATTAATATTTATTATCATTATATTATTATCATTAATTTATTCTATCAAAACTTAAATTTCCTGATATAATTCAAAAAGCCTATTGATACATAAAATTTTGATTGATAAAAGTTGAAATTAAAGAAAAAATGTAAAGTACAAATTATTTGAATGTTTTGGTAAAAATGATAGTTTGATTATTTTTGTGTCATGTAATGGTTAATTAATTATTAAATGATTCTATTGAAACTTATATTTACTGAAATTAATTTCAAGGGTCTAAATGAATTTGATTTTCGCAAATAAAAGTTTAAATCTAAAGAAAATATCAGGTAAAAATTAGATGAATATTTTAATAAACATTATAGTTTAATGCGAAATAATTAAGTAATTATTAGCTGATTAATTTTTTCACAAAATTAAATTAAATAAAGATTAAGATTTAGTTTTTTGAAAAATTAAGTAACGTGAATTGATTAATTACTTAAAGGTTGAATAAACGAATATTCAATATAATTTGCATAATGAAAGTGTATTTATATTTAAAATATCCATATGCCACTTGTATAATTTCTCAAATAGATCTGATGTTGTGAGATAAGTATCTAAATTTGATTTTCAGAATAATATATAGATATATTTTTATTTTGGTTGAAACTATTATGAAAAGTTACTCATAAATCATATTCTTAGAAGTAAAAGTAAAATTAAAAAAAAAAGTGAAGTGAAAGTTATTTAAATGTTTGAATTTATTAATTAATGCTAAAATAAGTATCTAAATGCAGTATTTAAAATTATATCTGAATATTATGTTTGAATTTTTTGAAAAATTAGTATAAAAGGTTATTATTAATTTAAATTTTTGGAAATGAAATTTCAATCCAAAAAAATTTTAAGAAAAATTTGTTTAAATGTTTTAATGAAAATGATTGTTTAATGCTTTTTATGTTGTGAACTGATTAAATATTGACTAATTAATTTTTTGCAATATTTAATTACATAACGATTCAATTCTAATTTTTCTCTATCAAGTAACATAAATGAATCATTTATTTCAAATTTATGTAACTAAATATCATCTTATTAAAAATTTTTTTTCTAATTCTATATGAATAATTTTTAGTAAGTTAGTATAATTGAAAAAAATTGTTATTGAGTCATAAACAAATAATTAACAAGAGTCATTTTTTGGGATTAGCAATGTTTAGCTCATTGAAATTAATAAATTTTGTACAAAATGTAAAAGAAATAAATGTTGCATTACCATAATTGAAAAAAATGCTTTTTGAAAATTGTTTAAGCAAATTTTATAAAAAAATCACGTTTTGCAACTTTTTAGTTGATAGGCTTGATTTTTCTTTACGGAATAAACTAGGTGTGACTTTCCGATAACTCTTTGCTATGAAACTTCGAAAATTGACACTAATTATACACTATTCAAACAATTTTTATAACCAAATTTACACGATCAGTGCAACGTACATTGAAAAACAATTAAAGTTGTCAATGGCAAGAAATTGACACAAAATGCATTTGTTTATGAGAATTATACAAATAATAAATAACTATTGTCAATTTGCAAAGCATAATAGCAAAGAATCATCGAGAAGACATCCCTACTTGATTCCGTAAGCAAAAATTCAAAATATTGATTAGAAAATCGTCAAGCTAGGAATTTGTTTCTAACAATTGTTTTAATAGAAAATAATTTTTGTCAATTCACAAAGTATCATAGCGAAGAGTCTTTTTCGTAAACAAAAATTGAATCTGTTTATTAAAAAATCGCTTAACTGTGAATTTGTTTATAAAAATTGTTAAAATAGTGAATAATTGTTGTCGATTTGCAAAGTGAAAGACATTCTCTCAGCCTATTCTGTATGGAAAAAATGAAGCTAATTTATTGCAACTGGAAATTCATTTATAAAAATTGTTTGCATAATCAATAATTTTTGTCATTTTGCAAAAAATCATAGCAAAAAGTCATTGCAAAGACATCCTAGTTGATTCCGGAAGCAAAAATTTAAAATATTGATAAAAAAATCGCCAAACCGTAAATTTGATTATAAAAAATTTGTTTAAACAGCGATCGAAATGCATCTCTTCTTGATTAATAGTAATAAAAAAATTAATTTCTCTCACATTTTACACAAAATATAATTACTTTAATGAGATAAACATTGCCAATCCCAAAAAATGTCTTTTCTTTATCAATTTGTTTATAGCACTTCTTTGATCAATCTGAATGTATTAAAAAAAATGGCAATTAGAAAAATTAAGAAAAAAATTAAATTTTGTTGTTAAATTACAAATTTTAAAACAGTTAAAAACATCTAATCACACAAAGCTTTTTAAAATTTTAACAATTTATACGATTTTAAAATTAAAATATTTCAGACACGTTAAATTTATAAAAGGACCATTTTTCGCATGGAATAAAAAAGAATTAAATTTGTATTATTTTTAAATAGAAGCCTTAGAAATTAGATTATTTTCCATTGAAAAAGTGTTGAACAGAAGATATCAAAAATTCAAAACCTTCAAAATAAATTTTTTTTGATTTAACATAATAGTTGCTTGGGAAAACTTTTTTACAATCATAAAATCAATTCACTTTTATTTTCACCGTTCAAAATGGAAAATTTTTTAATTATAAACATTCAAAATTAAATTATTTTTGAGAGACATTTGAAATAAAAAACAATTTTTAAAGGAGACTATCATCAATTAAAAAAATCTATACACCAGAAACTTGAAACTTAAATACATTCAAACTTTATTTAAGACTGAAAAAATTTAGTCGAAAAGTACAGTGTTATACTAAAACTTTTATGTACTCAAACCCTTAAAATTTTTCATAATTGTATGCAAATCTAATCGTTCGAAAATTAACTATTTTCAAATTGTCAATCATAATTTTTGGAATTAAACTAATTCAATTTGAGTCGGTTTTATATTTTATAATTCAAAATTTAAATATTCCAAATATTTCAGTATAAATTTTATAGGCACAAAACTTCATGGTTTCTCAAATTCTTTAAAATCGTAGAGTAGCAAAATATAAAAATAAAAAAAAATTTAAAGCAATGCCAAATTAAAAAAATAATTTCTTAAATGCAAGACTTAAAGATGGAAAAAATATTTTTTTATTAAACAATTAAATTATTCATTTAGTTTATCATTGTTTGAATTGAAGAATTCTGAATTTTCATGTTAATCGCTAAATATTCAAATTTTGTCTGTCATAAGTTCAAGTTATGCGATCTAAATTGAAATGGCTGATTTTCAAAAAGTATAATTGAAATTTAAAAAATGGTTGATTTCTTAACGATTTAAATTCACTTCATATAATTTAGGTAGTTTAAATTTTGCGATTCAAATTAAAATAGATAAATTTCCAACAGTATAAGTCACAATTTAAAAATTGTACATTCCTTAACGATTCAATTTAATTGAAGCATTGTAAATTTTTAAGAGTTTAAATAAAAAAAATTTCAATATCACAGTACTTCGCGATCAAATTTTATTTTAACCTTAGATGAAGTTCGAATTTGTTTATAAGATAGGTTTCTGGAGTATACATTTTTTTATAGATGCGATTTAAAATTACTTTTTACTTCGAAGGTTTTCTAGAATTATTCCGTTTTAAAGGTTAAAAACTGAAAAATTTTGGATTCTCAACGGTAAAAATGTAGATGAATATATTTTTTGTTTTTAAGGAAATTTGTTTGACTAATTTTTATGTTAAATCATAATTTTTATATCAATTTGAACTTTTGATTTCTAGAATTTCAGAAGCTATTTCTTTTAAATATTTTATTTAGTTTTCAATTTTAAACTGTTAAATTTCAATCATTACGAATTTAAAACTGAAATTCATAAGTTTCAACTTTCAAATGATTCAATCTTAAATGCTTCTCAAATAAAAAATAATACAATTTTTATTCTACTGAATTTTAAATAACCTGTTTTTAAAAATTTGTTATTAAAAATATTCTATTTTTACCGTTTTAAAATTTTCCTCTTTTAAAATTTTCATTTTAAATCATCTATTTTCATGATTCCTGCATTAAAAAAAAAAAAATTTTGAATTCCGAAAGCTTTGAATTAGAGATGAGACAATTTTAACTTCTACCTAAACAAATTGTCTAAATCTTTTTATATAATCTTTTAAAATTCATTTTGTAAAATAAAAATAAATAATTCAAAGTTCTTTAAAAGGTTCTACTTTTTTTGGAAAATTGAAAAATCTGTTTTGAATTTTTTGGAATTAAAAAAAAAAATCCAAGAAATCTTAAAAAAAATTTTATTATTTGGAAATCTCTTTAAATTCATAAAAAACTCGAAATTTCAGTTCAAAATCTCCCGAAACCTACATATTGAATTATTCATTTTGAAATCTTATTAACTTTAAAATGATTTTTGAAATATGGTTAAAACTTCTAAATATCTTTTAAAATAATTTAATTTTTTCATCAATTTTTTACAAAACATTTAAAAATTTAAAAAATTGCCTTAAAGTTCAGGAATTTCAAGAAAATTTGCTTATTGCCCTAAAGCCTTTTAAAAATCTTACAAATTTCTTACGTTTTCTGTTCAAACTTCAAACTTCTAAATATCTTTTAAACTTACTCTAATTATTTATAAAATTTTGTAATCTTGTATGATTAAAAAATTATGCTTTAATATTATACATTTTTCTTGATTTTGAGAAAATCATTCGAAATATTTTGAAGCATTTATAAATGTGTACTTAAAATTTATTGTTCAAAATACAAAATAATAAAAAATATTTTCATAAGTCTCAGGAAAATAAGTTAATTCTTTTGAAAGCTTCAAAAAATTCGTCGAAAGCTCTTACATTTTTTGTGTGAAGCCTGACAGAATCAACGTCAAGATTTTGTCAACTTTTTTCAAGTTTAAAATTATTTTTAAGTATTTTTCAACTTTTGAGTATCTCTTGAAATTATTCGAATTTTTTTTTTAATTTTTTAATCTTGTAAAATGCAACAGTTTTGTATTGAAATATTTGACAATTTTCCATTAAAATTTTAGGAAATCAATTGATTTTTTTTAGCTTTTGCAATTTTCTCCTTAAATTAATTTTTAAAACTAAAACATCATGCAACGCTTTTTGAGGTATCTCAAGAGAATTTATTTATTTTTTTAGAGCCTTTCAAAATACTGAAAGAGCTCTCACCGTTTTTTGGTCAAAATCTACAAAAGTATACCTTTAAAATTTTTTAAAATCTCTTTAGGTTTGAACTTATTTTTTAACGTTTATGAAACTTCAAGTATCTTTTAGACTCACCCGATTTTTTCCTAAAACTTTGTAATCTTGTGAAATTTAAACATGTTGCATTAAAAAACTTGGAATTCGTCTTTAAAATTCAAGAAAAATTATTCGAAATGCTTGTAAAATTGAGAAACACTATCCAAAAATTGAAAACTAAATTAAAAATGACAAATAATTTTTGAATTTTCAGACTCAAAGAATGTAGGTGTAATTTAATCCCAAAAGAAAATTTTAAAGATTAAAATTATTATTAAGAAATTCCTAAATTAACAGACCCTAAAAAAGTAAAAAATTTAAAAAGTTTGAAAAAGTGAGAAAATCACCCTTGAAAATGAGAAAAACCAACACTTTGTGAGAAAATAACTAATAATTCCTGAGCTCCTCACAGTTTTCAACGTGAAAATTAATACGATGTTAAAAAATGACTAGGGCTTGAAAATTGCTACGTGTTATTGTAAATAAAGTGTTGAATGACTTTTCTGAGTTAAGACTGGCCCTACCATATTACAGTAAAGTTGAAAATCTTTAATTTTCAAAACTTACAAAAATTTTTTTCAAGGTTTATAAATTATGGTTAGTTATTTATATAAAGTACTTTCTGTTAAATTCTGATAAAAAATTGAAATAAAGAAATGTATCTTTCCTTTTCGTTAAAATTTTTTAATTTACATAACGTAAAATGTAGTAGATTTTTATTAATAATATTATTTGACTTTAATTTTTGGCATGTCGAAAAAATTCTTATACGTGAACTATTTAAACATTAAAAATTATAGCTTGCTTTTTTAGTACAAACTGAAGGCATTTCATACATAATAATCATTTTTTCTCAAATTTTAATAAAAATACAACAAATCATGAAAAATGTCATTCTTCTAATTTTCAAAAAATTATAATTCAAATGAAAAGTATAATTTGGTCGACAGGCAACGTTTGTCTGGAAGTATCGGAAGAGTTAGGCGCATGTTGTCTGACATTTACGGAATCATTCTACTGACGCACAGTGCACAGTGGGCCAGGAGACCCGGTTTCGTGGCAAAAAGTCGGAAAACATATAGAAATGTACA
>JAUELO010000318.1:5118345-5131263 GCA_032357855.1 Amphibolips quercusostensackenii
ATGTTGTTCTTTTTTCATTTTTTGATTTATGCTATTCTTTCTCCCTAAAATTAATGAGCTAAGGAGATCAAAAATCGTATATTTGTTGTTTAATGTTTTTTATTTTTTTTTGATTTATTTTGTTCTGTCTCTTAAATTTAGAAAAGCCGACCAGACAGGAAAATATACATTTATTCAACTTCTATTTCTGATTTTTTTTACTTGTGTTTTAAATTCTGTTTCTCTGTCTTCTTAGCCTTAATAGCGTTAAAGTGACAGCAAAAAATAAATATAAAAAGGGGGCTTTTTCTTTCTTTCTTTAAGGAACAGCGGTAGAGATATCATACTCATAATTTATTAAACATTTTACTGCTTCAGAATGCATTCTTTTCGAGTATAAAAATTGCGGAGAGAAATAATTTTGCGCTACCTACCTGGCTCAGGTGCGTTACATGGCTAGCAGCGTAGTAACTTGCCCGTGAACCGCACGGCCTGGCATAAAGTGGCTCCATGTCAGCGATGGTCGCGTAACTTCCGGAATTCGCACTTCCCGGTCGTGTGTCAACTCGCACTAGGACAGAACTTCCGGCCAAACCTGTGCCTGCAGCAGAATAACTGCAGCAAGGCAGTGTTTTCCTGAAAAAACGCTACAATAAATAAAGGGATATTGCATTATTAATATATTATACGAGAGCTTTCCAAAAGTAAGGTAAAATAGTACTATTGTTGCTTGAGCTTGCTAAAACTAATGTTTTCAGAAATTTTTGAAAAAAAAATATTTAACCGTTAACCGGGGTTATTTTGTATTATTCAGGATAAATATGGAATTAACTCTTATGCCCTATATTTCATCGAATTTTTTCTGTGTGAAACTTCTTTTGGGACGCCTCCCTCTTTTTCCTCTTTTCTATTTCTAGTTTTCCTCATTTAATTTTCCCTTTTTCCCTTTTCCATACCTCTTTATTCGAGTCTCCCTTTTCATTGCAATTGCTCCTTTTTCCTTTTCCTTTTTGCCCTTTCTCATTTTCCTTTTTGTTTTCCCTTTTTTCTATTTCTTTTCCTACTTCTGATTTTCATTTTCTCTTCCCCCTTTCTCTTTTTTCATTTCCTATTAAGCATTCCCGTTCCCGTTCCCGTTCCCTTTTCCCCTTTCCCTTCTACATTTTCCCCTTTCTCATTCTATTTTGCCGTTCCACTTTTCCTTTTTTCTGTCCTCTTTCCTCTGTCCCCTTACCTTTTAACAATTTTCCTTTTCCCCTTCTTTTTCTTTTTTTGAAACTCCTTTTCTATTAATGCTTTCCCTTTTCCCCTTTCTTATTTCCCTATTTCTTATTCCCCATTGCCCGTTTCTCTTTTCTCTGTCCCTTATCCACTTTTTTCTTTTCACTTCCTTTTTTCCCTTCCTCTCTTTGTTTGAGTCTCTATCTCCATTTTTATCACTATTTTTTTTCTCTCTTTTCTTTTCCTCTCTCTCTCTTTTTAAGTCTCCCTTTTCACTTCTTCTTTTCCCTTTTCCTTTTACCTTATCTTCTTTTTTCCCTTTTTCCTGTTCTATTTTTCCTTTATATTTCCCCTTCCCTTTATTCCTCTTTCACTTTTTTTTCTTATCTTTCTCTCTCTCTCTCTATTCGAGTCCCACTTTCTATTTCTCCTTACATTTTTTCCTTTTTTTTCTCCTTTTCCTTTTATTTTTCACTTTCCCTCTTTCTCTTTTTCATTTTTATTTTTTACTTATTGTTCCTTCTCTTTTTTCCCTATCCATTCTTCCTTTTCCCTTTTCCCATACCTCTCTACTAAAAACTCCCTTTCTATTCCCATTTCTCCTTTTCCCTTTTCCTCTTTGCCTTTTTCTCTTTTTCATTACCCCTTTTCCTTTTCCCATTTCTCCTTCTCATTTCCCATTTCTCATTTATGCTTTCCCGTTCCCTTTTCTTCTTACCCTTTTCCATTCTCTCCTTACTTATACCTATTTTCTCCTTTCTTTTATCCCCATTTTCTCCCTTTCCATTTGTCCTTTTCCCCTTCTTTCTTTTTATTAGAATTTCCCTTTTCATTTATCCTTTCCCCTTTTCGCCTTTCCTATTTCCCTTTTCCATTGCCACTTTACGTTTCCCTGTTCCTCATTTCACATTTCCCTTTTTTTTTCTCTGTACCTTTTCCCATTTTTACCTCTTCACTTCCCTTTATTTCTTTCTTTCTCTATTCGAGTCTCTTTATCAATTTTCATTAATATTGTTTTCTTTTTCTCTTTCTTTTTTCTCCTTTTTCTTCCTTTTTTCTCTTACCCTTTTGCACTGCTCTTTTTCTCTCTCTCTCCCTCTCTTCAAGTCTCCCTTTTTGTTTCCCCTCTGTGTTTTTCTCTTACCTTATCTATTTTCACTTTTCCCCTTTTTCCCTTCACAATTTTTCCCTTTTCTCGCTCTCTCTCTCTATTCATGTCTCACTTACTATTTCTTCTTTTCTCTTTTTTTTCTTTCGCCTTTCCCTTTCCTCTTTTTTCTTTTTTTTCTCTTTTTCCTTTTCTATTTTTCCTTTTTATTTCCCCTTTTCTTTTTCCCTTTATCCCTTTTCTCTCTCTCCCTCTCTTTCATTCGTGACTTACTTTAATTTTTTTTTCTTTCTCTTTTCTCTTTTCTTATTTTATTTTTACATTTTCCCGTTCCATTTACTTATTCCTCTTTCCCTTCTTTCCCTTCTACCCCACTCTCTCTTTTTTTCTGCTAGAGTCTTACTTTTGATTTCTTCTTTTTCTTTCCCATTTCTTATTTTTCTTTTCCATTTCCATATTCCTTTTTCCCTTTCTCCCTTTTCCCCTTTCCCTTTTCCAGTTTTGTCTGTCTCTTCGAGTCATCCTTTCCGTTTCTCCTTTTCCCTTTCCTTTTTACTATTTCTCTTTTTTCTTTTTTTTCCTCTTCCTTTTTCCCCTTTTCTATTTTTCGTTTCTATTCCCACTCTCCTTTTGTCACTTTTATCTTTACCGTTTCCTATTTCTTCTTTGCCCTCACCTTTCACCTCTTTTTTCTTTCTTTCTTTATATACCAGCCTTTCTTTTCTTTTCTACTTTCTTCTTTTGCTATTCCCTTTCTTATTTTTCTATTCCATTTCCACTTTCTACTAACCATTTCTCTTTCCTCTTTTCTCTATTCTCTGTTTCCCTTCCCCCTTTCTCCTTTTCACTCTACCTTTCCCCTTTCTCTGTCTATTCAAGTCATCCTTTTAATTTCTCCTTCTTACTTTTTTTCCTCTTTCCTTTTTCCCTTCTCTCCTACTCTCTATTTTTATTAATGAGATCTTCTCTAGATCATGTAAGCAATATTCTAAGACTGTACAGAATAATTCCATTTATAAAAGATAAATTAATGATTAGGGGTTGGCAAGATCTTAGCTAGGAACAAAGCTTACTGCAAATAATATTATTATATTTTATATTTTAAAAAAAGTAAATTTTCAACCACAAACATTAAATTTTCACTAAAAACGACAAATTTTTAACTAAGAAAGATCAATTATTAAAAAAATAGAATAGTTAAATTTTAAAAAAAATTTATTTTCTACACAAAACTTGTTTTGAAAGATCAATTTTAAACAAAAGGAATAAACTTTTAACCAAAAGGATTTATTTTTGTTCAAAAAAGTTACACTTTTTACAATATAAATAAATTTTCTATTAAATAGTTACGTTTTTAACTAAAATGATGAATCTTTAATCCAAACAATAATTTTTTTTTTAAATAGTAAGTTTTGGAACAAATAGATGAATTTTCAACCAAAAGTATTCATTTTTCATGAAAAAGGAGCATTTTTTACAATACAAATGAATTTTCAATCAAATAGTTGAGTTTTTAACTAAAATGGTATAGTTTCGACCAAACATTGAACATTTATATTTATGTTGGAAAACACTAATTTTCAACTGAAATCATAAATCTTACCCCTAAAATAATTTTTTAAACTAGTAGTTAATTTTTTATCAAAAAGATCAATTTTCAATCAAATAGTTGAGTTCTAGACTTAAATGATAAAACTTTAACTGAAACAATAATTTTTTAAGCAAACAGTACATTTTAGAGGAAGGAGATAAATTTTTACCCAAAAATATTCATTCAAATTTGATATTCAATTTTTGACAAAAAAAAAAACAATGAAATTTAAAGTAAAAAACAAAATTTTTAATGGAAAATGTGATAGTGAAATTTTTATTTAAGAAAACTGGTTTTCAAAAAAGAGACATTATTTGAAAAAAGTAGTAAAGTTTTAAAACTAAGTTTTTACCAGAAAGCATAAACTTTCAAACAAATAGTTTAATTTTTTGTAAAAAAACTCATGTTTAACAAAAATTTAAAATAAATGTTTAAGAAATAGTAAAATTTTCATTTAACCAAGTATATTCTTAAACAAAATGATAAATCTTTAGGAACAAAAATTAATTTTTAACTAAACAGTTTAATTCTGAACAAGAGAGATGAATTTTTGCAATTTAAAAATTAATTTTTTGAAAAGAAAGACGAATTTTTAATCACATACACAAATTTTTTACTAAATAAGGTAAATTTTCAACAAACAAGAAAAAATTCTCATCACAAAATATAATTTCATAACCGAAACTGGAATAGTTACATTTTTAATAACAAAAAAATCATTTTCAATCTAATAGAATGAAGTTTTGACAAAATGGATTAATTTTCAACCAAAGAAATAAATTTTTAAGGAATATAATGATTATTTAACCAAAAAATGAATTTTTGACCAAATGCTGATTATGCAACCAAAAATATATATTTTCGAACAAAAAGAATAATTTTCTGACAAAAAGGACTAATTAAAAAATAATACATAAATTTTTAAACAAAAATGGAATAGTTAAATTTTAACTTAAAAAATGTAACTGTCAACTAAAAAAAACTAATTTTTAATAAAAATAGCTACATTTCCAACAAAATAAATAAATTTTTAAGCAGAAAGATTTATTTTTTTACCAAGCAGTTAAATTTTCTCCAATGTAACTTAATTTTAAATGAAGCAGTTGAGTTTTTAACTAAAAAAATGTACATTTTTAACCAAAAATTAAACGGTTACATGAAAAATCCGTATTGAAGCAACAACAAATAACAAAATCTGAATATAAGTCAAATTTTTAACTATAATGATATGATTCTCAAAAACAAGAAAATAATTTCTTAACTAAATAGTCGATTTTTTAAACAAAAGGATTAATTTTTATTAAAAAAAAAATTAGTTTCCTACAAAAAAGACAAATCTGTATTAAAATACATAAATCTTTAAACCAAAACGGGATAGGGCAATTTTCATTGAAAAAAAAAATTAATTTTCAACCAAATTTCTTACTTTAAAGTTTAAGTAAATAATTAAATTAAGAACAAATATGTTGGATCTCAAACAAAAAGCATAGATTTTTAATAAAGTAGTTCAACTTGAAACTAAGTAAATGAATCTTCACAGTGATGAATTATCAACCAAGAAGATTAATTTTTAATTTAAAAAGATCAATTTCAGATCAAAATTGGAAAAGTTACATGTTGAGGGGAAAAAAAATAATTTTCAACAAAAAAAAAAAAAAATTTTGACAAAATATTTAAGTTTTCAACAAAAGAAATACACTTTCAACGAAGCAGTTAAATCCTTAACATTTCACCAGTTTACAGTCAATGACTTTTCAAAAGTTAAGATGTGTTATTTATCCATTTTTTTCGTTTTGAGTTCTACATTATTGTATGTATTTTTATAAGCATTAATTACATTGATGAAATAAAGATTTGATAATTTAATTATTTTTAAGAAGCTGTCCCTCACCGTAGGGTAAAGGCGACCACAGTTTCTTATGAAAATCTACACATCTGAAAATAAAAAAATATAAATACTCGCTTCTGTGGTATTTTATGTACTAAAAAAATTACCTTTGAACATATTCGGCAAGAAGAATGAGTGATTCTAAATAAAAATAATGATAAACGATCTTCACACAAATATTCCTATGATACCAATACAAAAACCTGCTCTACCGACCAGATTCAGAGTAATAATATTTTGTAGTTTCTTGCGTGTAGCCAGGAAGATAAGTGGCTTTCCTACATTACCGATCATTATCGACAAAACTTATACGTGTTCCACCTGAGCACTTTCAAACTATTATAGGTCGCGCTTACCCTCCAAGTGAGGTCTCTATTATTAACGAAATTTTATATATACAGGACTCAAATTACGTTTACTTATTATAATTATATGTTGTGATATTGTTTTCTTTTTCCAAATATCAAATTTTCATACTTAAATTTCTGCCACCGAATCTCTCGTTATCAAAACTGTCTCAATTTCCATGATAAAATAGAATTATTAACTGCAAAGTAGAATTTAAATTTTTAAATATAGCGATGTTATAAGCAAGGTCGCCCTTACCCCTCCGGTCGGTGCTGCTCCTCCTCACCCTACTTTACTGAGATACTTTTAGAAACATATTTTTTTTCAAAGGCAAAGTGGTAAATAATAAGGATCTAAAGTGTAGAACTATTTTGCTGTCACCCAATTAATAAGTTTTATATTTATATTCAAAAAGTAGATTTTATATGATAGTCTTTCAGAATTTTTATACATAATTTAAAAAAGTTCACCCTAGTGGTATTTACATAGATATTAATCTGTTTCAGTCTGTGACTAAAAGGAAAAATAAAAAGTGCAGGAACGTAATTTGATTGTTCGAGAGGGTAGGTACATAGGGAGCACTTTTCCAAACTTCACGCTCGATCAGTTCAGAAATCTTTGTAGCGTGTAAAATTACCATTTCGCCTCGGAGGCAAAAGATTGCAAAGAGGGTCCACGCCCTCATTTCTCCTTCATTATTAAACTAGAGTGAGAAAGAAAAAAGATAAAAGTACCAAGGAAAAAGAACACGATTACAACGCTGATATTTTTCCGAAGTATTTAAAAATGTTTTTCATTATTTTGTTATCATTTATGTTTAACTGTGAAAAAAATTAATTATAATCTTTATTTTCTATAATATAAAATATTTATTATTATTTTAAAAAAAATTTTTTTATTGAAAATTCAACTCTTTAGATAAATAATAATCTCTTTTTTTTTAATTTATTTTTTAAAGATTTTTTATTCTAGTTGAAAATTCATCGCTAGTTGAAAATGAAACTATTTTGATAACGGTACGTTTTTTTTTGGTGAGAATCAATTTTTTTTACTAAAAATGTAACTGCTCTATTTTTTATCGAAAAATGATATACTAAATTAAAAATTCAATATTGAAATTATAAATTGAAAATTGAAATTGATATTTCACAATAAAAATCGACCATTGAAGAAATCAACTAGAATCTGTATTTTTATTATACATAACATTTTATAATTATATAATTTTTTAAGTTGTTGATTAAAAATTGAACTATTTGGTTAAATGATAATTTCTTTCGAGGAAATTTAATTTTTTTTTATAATTCTCTATTCAAGTTAGAAATTCATCTCTGATTAAAAATAGAACTATATTGTTGAGAGTGTATTATTTTTTGTTGAGAATTAATCGTCTTCAATAAAAATGTAACTGTTTCATTTTTTAATAAAAAATGATATTTTAAATCGAAAATTGATATTTCGAAATGAAAACTGACTATCAATAAAACTTACTATAATCTTTATTTTTTGTAAATATATAACATTTTATTATTATTATATTTTTTTTAAATTGTTGATTGAAAATTCAACTCCTTGGTTGAATGATGATCTCTTTTCTTTAAAATTCATTTTTTCAAGGTTCTTTATTCTGGTTGAAAATTTATCTGCTGTAGAAAATAAAAATATTTTGTTCAAAGTTCGTTTTTTTTGGTTGAGAATTAATTTCCTTCACTAAAAATTGTAACTGTTCCATTTTTGGTTAAATAATAATATTTTAAATTAAACATTGAAAATTGAAAATCGAAAATTGATATAGTTTAAAACAAAAATTGACTATTAAAAAAAATAACTACAATATTTATTTTTTTAATATACAATATTTTATTACCAATATAATTTTTAAAATTTGTGGATTAAAAATTCAACTTGTTGGTTGAATAATGACCTCTTTAATGCAAAATTCATTTTTCTCAAGATTCTCCATTCTAGTTAAAAATTTATATGTGGTAGAAAATTGGAATATTTTGTTTAAAGTACGTTTTTTGGTTGAGAATTAATTTTCTTTACTGAAAATGTTACTTCCATTTTTGGTTAGGAAATGATATTTTAAATTCAAAATTGAAAATTGAAAACTAAAAATTTAGAATTGAAAATTGAAAATTGAAAATTGATATTTTAAAATGAAAATTGATTATTAGAAAAATTAACTATAATTTTTATTTTTTCAAAATATATAATATTTTATTCTCAATTGAATTTTTTAAATTGTTAAATAAAAATTCAACTCTTTAGTTGAATGATGATCTCTTTTCTTCAAAATTTATTTTTTTTTAATTTTTTATTCGAATTGGAAATTAATCTCTGGTTGAAAATTAAACTATTTTCTTCAAAGTACGTTTTTTTTTGTTAAGAATTGATTTTCTTTACTGAAAATGTGTCTGTTCCATTTTTAGTTGAAAAACAATATTTTAAATTAAAAATTAAAAATTGAAATTGATATTTTAGAAATGAAATTGATATTTTAAAATTAAAATTAATGTTTTTAAATTAAAATTGATATTTTAAAATTAAAATTAATATTTTAAAATTAAATTTAATATTTCATAATTAAAATCAATATTTTAAAATGAAAATTGCGCTTTTTCGGTTAAAAATTTATGCATTTTGTTGATCATTCGTTTTTTATGGTAAAATGTTCATCTTCTTGGTTGAAAATACGTTCTTTTTTATTAAAAACAAAACTGCTTGGTAGAAAATTATTCTGTTTTTGTTGAGGATTCAACTATCTTGTTGAAAATTTGTCTTTATCGTATTTGTAATCTTAGTTGAAAATTTGCATATTCACTCGTAAATGAATTTTTTTTTCGAAAATTCATATTTTCGAATTAGAAATTCCACTGCTTCGGGCATTATTTTAGGCCTAACAATTAAGCAATTCAGAAAAAAATAAGACTCTTAGGGTTAATATTAATTTTCTCTTTTAAAAATTATATTTTTAGTTGATATTTCAACTAGGTTGATAAAAAATTAAACCCTTTGGATAAAAATTAAACTAATTATTTAAAACTTCACACATTTTTTTTAGAAGTTTGCTTTTTTCTTGGTTAAAAGTTCTTCATTTTTAGTTGAATCAAACTGGTTAAAAATTTGTTTCGTTTTGTTCAAAATTAATTTTTTTAAACTAAAAATTTTAGGATTCATTTTTGGATAGAAATTAATTCTCTTTTGTTAAAAATTAATTTTTTTGTTTTAAATTTAATTACTTTTTCTTAAATATCCTTTTTTTTATTTGAGATAAATTTTTTCATTGGAAATACCATTACTGAATTTTTAGATAAAAATGAAAAAATTTTAATTGAAAAATGATATTTCAAATTAAAAATGTATCCTTTCTGGTTAATAATCAATGTATTTTGTGGAAAATTCGTATTTTTTTAAAAATATTAATCTTCTTGGATAAAAATATGTCCTTCTGGTTAAACTTCTTTGTAAAAAATTAATTTTTTCATTGGTTTGAGATTTTTAATTTTAGATAAGAACAAGTATTTGGTCGTAAATTAACTTTTTATTTTGTTTTTAAATTGATATTTCTGATTCAAAAATTCAACTTATTTGTTGAAAATTCATATTTTTCGTTTAAAATTCTACTGTTTTGGCAGAAAATTAATTTTTCTTTAATTGAATTATTTATTTAAAAAGTTAAATATTTTTTTTGTAAGTTTATAGTTTTCTGGGCTGAAACTCGTCTTTTTCAGTTAATATAAACCAATTAAATATAAGGTTTCTCTTTGTTAAAAATTACTTTTTTAGCTAAAAAATTAACAAATCCATACTTAATTACAAATTTATCATTTTCAGTTGCAAATTTATCTATTTTATTAAAAATTGATCTTTTTAGATTAAAAAGTAACTTTCTTGTTAAAAATTTCACTTTTTTGGATTGAAAGTTGACTGTTTAATATATTATGTATAAAATTAATATGCATGTAAATAATTTTCGACGAAAATTTAAAAAATTGTACGATTTGATTTTAAATATTTTCAGATAAAAGTTTAAAAAATAAAATTATTTAAAATTCAGAGGAATTCAAATTTTATTTTTATAATTGTAGGCGTTAATAATTGTATAATTTAAAATTGAAGTCTTTTGATTTTATATAATTTTTTATTTAAAAATATTAAAATTTAACAATTTAAAATTCAAAAATACATTAAATCTTTCAAAGTTAAAGTATCATAAATTGTAGAATTTTTTTAAATTAATGCATAATAAAATTAAGATTCAAGATTAAAATTGATCAGACAAATTAATCTGAGATCAATAAATAAATTCATTGTCATTTTTACCATTCAAAATGACAAATTTTGGATTAAAAAACCTTATAAATGAAATCATTTTAAGCAAAACGTGCAAAATTATATAATTTAAGACGGAAAACATTAAAAATGAAAAAACTTTCACGACGGATCATTAAATATTTTATAAATCTGAACTAAATTAAAAAATCAAAAAAATTTAATGAAAAATTTAAACTAATGAAAGTTGAGAAAAAGTGCGATATTTTAGAAAAAGCCGTTGACGTTTGTTAACATAAATTATTTATCACCTTGCTTTGTATAAAAAGTTGAAAAAAATGTAAAATTTCAGAAAAAATTACAGATTATTCTTAAAAGTTGTTTATTTAAAAAAATCTTATTGTCTAAAATGGTCTATGGCTGTCCAATTTATTACAATTAGACAATTATTCATGACTTGAATTTTCAGTAAAATTTGTGGGCGCGAGAAGCTACAGGGTTTAATTCAAAAACTTAGTACAAAAAAAAATCAAAATCATTTCAAAGACGAAATAAAACTTAAAAAATCTGAACGCTGCACGGGCACATTTTCATTGCGCGCTGCGTTCGCAAGTTCACGCGCGCCTTGTTCGCGCGCCTATTGAGTCTCGCGCTTCGCGCTCGGTCCTTGCACTTTTCTGTCTCTTTGTCTCTTCAAAAATTAAAAGTAAATTCATCAATAACTGTAATTTTGTGATTGTGAATTCTCCTTTGTTAAAGCTCCTTCGTCTTTAACGCAAACATTCTCATAACGTATATCGTGCTTCGCACTCGATTAAAATTTGTCCCAAACGCGCCCTCTTCTATGTTATGATTAACTCTATAATATTTTTATACAATTTTATTTTGTTATTGTTATTTTATCATTTAGACCCTAACTGACATTAATCCTTATTCGCAGGTACTCTGAAAAATGTATCATTTCTTTAAGTTTATAATTATTATAAGGATTCATGATGTTCATTATAATGGACACAGACGTATTTTCATTATTCTGTTTTCATAATTTGAAAAAGTGTGCGTCTTATAGAAAATATAGTTCATAGCTAACTTTTGGACCAAAATACAAACTCCGCGTGCTATCAAAAAGTAAATTGTAACAAATTTGTCGATATTTTTTAGTAAACAATTTTTGTTTATTAGTTTTTGTCGTATCTTGTGTAGCTTTTCGGAAAATTTTGATTTTCTTATTCTTATTTTTTACAATTAGAACAAAAACTACCCGTCTAATCAAAAAATTATTTTATACAAATTTTTTGATTTGTTTTTGGTGAACAACTTTTGTTTATTAATTTTTTCTCGTATATTGTGCTGTTTATTTTAAAATTTAAATTATTTAGAAAATTCTTTCTCACAAATTAAGCAAAAACTACGTGTTATTTTAACCATAAAGAATAAATTTTAATATAATTTGTTGAATTTTCAACTAATTAAATTTTTATCTAAAAAGATGAATGTTGAGCCAAATTAATAAATTTTCTATCAAAAAGACAAATTTTCAACAAAATGCATGCATTTTTAACAAAATAATTATATTGTTATCCAAAAAAAAGGATTAATTTTCTACCAAAAAGACAAATTTGTAATAAAAAAACATTATTTTCTAACTATAAAGGAGAATTTTTTCTACCAAAAAGACAAATTTAAAAAAAAAAAATTATTTTAATGCTAAAAAGGAGAATTTTCAAACAATATGTTAACTTGTTAAAAAAATAATTTAATTTTCATGCAAAAAGATTAATTTTCTGCCAAGAAGACAAATTTTCAGCAAAATACATAACTTTTCAATCAAAAATGATAACTTTTTAATTAAATTGTTGAATTTCCAATCAAATGATTAAATTTGTATTTAGAAAGAGAAACGTTTAGCCAAGAAGATAAATTTTCTATCCAGAAGACAAATTTTCAACAAGATGTATAAATTTTTTTGAAATAAGTAAATTTCTATCCAAAAAGATTAATTTTTAGGTGAGAGAATTTATTTTAGCTTAAAGGATTAATTTTCTACTGAAAAGACAAATTTTTAATAAAAAACATAAATTTCTTTACTGAAAAGAAGAATTTTTTCTACCGAAAAAAACAAAACTGATAACCTTTCAATCAAATTGCTGAATTTCCAAATAAATAATAAAATTTGTATCCAAAGACATGAATTCTAATCGAGGAGATAACTTTTGAACCAAATTTTGAATTTCTAACAAAATAGTTAAATTTTTATCAAAAATGATCAATTTTCAAGAAAAAATATTAATTTTCCACTAAAAAGGCAAAGTTTTAATAAAATACAAGAACTTTTAATAAAAAAGGATAACTTTTCAACTATATTGTTATATTTTAAATAAATAGTTTAATTTCTATCTAAAAAATAAACGTTTGGTCACAAGGAATAATTTTCTAACAAAAAAAAAAAAATAAATTTCAATAAAATGCATAGATTGACAAAAAAAATTGAATTTTTATCCAAAAAGA
>JAUELO010000318.1:5156585-5172753 GCA_032357855.1 Amphibolips quercusostensackenii
TATTACTGGTCGAATTCCTTTTCACTGGTGAGAGATGCAGCAGGTGAGAGATGCCGCAGGTGTGACATGCTGCAAGTGTGACTTGACGCAAAAAATTTGCCGCATGTGACATGATAGGGACTCAGTTAGAAGAAGACTTTGGACGTGAAGCCCAGGTATGCACAGAGCTGGAAAAGAGCCACGAGAAGAAGGACACTTTTGGGGCCAATATATATATAGCTTGAATAGGGGCGAGAGGGTAGGTGGACAATTTAGACGTAAAGCCCAAACCTGCAAAGAGCTAAAAAATTGCCACAGGGACGGAAACACTTTTAGGGTGGGGTAGGGGTGCTTTTCAAAACTCAAAAAGTGGAACAAAGGTAGAAGGCACTTAGGACGTAAAGCCCAGGTCTATGGAAAACTGGAAAAGTACTCCAGCGAGGCGGACCTTTCAAGAATAAAGTATAGCTCGTATAAGGAGAACAATTTAAACGTGAAGTCTAGTTCCGCGAAAATCCTGCAAGGGCCACAGAAAAAAAGACACTTTCGAGATATAGTAGGGTCATGCGTAGAGCTGGAAAAGGGGCACGAGGTAAAAGAGGACCTTGGGCGTGAAGCACTGGTCTGAAGAAAGCTGGAAAAAGGCCACGGGAAAAAGGAAACTTTTAGGTTAGAGTATAGCTCTTTTGAGAGCTGGAACAGAAGCACGAGGAAAGGAGGGCAATCTAGACGTGGATTTAAGGTCTGTAAAGAGCTAGAAGGGTGTACAGGAACGAAAACGCTTTTAGGATGTAGAAGGAACACATCTAAAGACTTCAAAAGTGGCACAGAGGTAAAAGGACATCTTGGGCATGAAGCTCAGGTCTATAGATAGCTGAAGAAGGACCTCAGCGAGGAGCACACTTTTCGGTTAGAGTATTGCTCTGTTGATAGCTAGAACATGGGCTTGATGGGAAAAGGGCAATTAAATTGTAAAGCTCAGTACCACGAAGATCCTGAAAAGGTCCACGGGAAAACAGACACTTTTAGGGTGTAGTAGGGCCCTGTGCAGACCTGAAAATGATGTTCGATGTAGAAGGAGACTTTAGGCGTGAAGTTTAGGTCTGCAGAGAGCCAGAAAAGGGCCACAAGAAAAAGGAAACTTTCTTGTTAGAGTATAAGCTCTGTTGAGAGCTGGAACGGAAGCAGAAGAAAAGAAAGCCAATTTAGACATGCAGTCTAGGTCTGTAAAGAGCTAGAGAGGTGTACGGGGACGAAGGCGCTTTTGGGGTACAGAAAGGACCTGTGGAGATCTGAAAAAGGGGTACAATGGTAGGAGGACACATTTGCGTAGAGCCCAAGTCTGCGTAGAGCTGCGAGAGAGCTACGGAACCAAAAACAGTTTTGGGGTAGAGTTGAAACACTTCTGAGAACTCAAAAAGTAGCAAAAAGGTAGAAGGACACCTTAGGCGTGAAGACCAGGTCTATGGAGAGCTGGAGAATGACCTCAGCGAGAAGGACTGTTTTTAGATAGATTATAGCTCTGTTAATATCTAAAACAGGAGCACAAGAAGAGAAGGACATTTCGAACGTAAAGCGCATGTCCTCGAAAAGCTTAAAAAGGGCGAGGAAAACAAAGACACTTTTGGGGTGGACTAGGGTACTGTGGAGAGCTGAAAAAGGGGCACGAGGAATGGAGGACAATTTGAGCATGAAGCGCAGGTCCATGAAGAACTGTAAAACGGCCACGGGATTAAAAAAAATTTCAGGGTGTAGTAAGGCCTCGTGGAAATCTTTCAAAGAGCTTAAGGATGAAAGAAGACCTTGGGCGTAAAGCCCAGGTTTGCACAGAACTGACAAAGGGACACGGGAAAAAGCACACTTTTGGGGTTAATAAAAAAAGCTAGAAAAGGAACAAGAGGTTAGGAGGACAATTTAGACATAAGGCCAAAGTCTTTGAAGAGCGTCCACATGGCCCTTGGGACGAAGACACTTTCAGGGTGTAGTTAAGCCCTGTGTACAGCTGTAAAAGGGGCACTATATTGTATAGCCTAGATCTGTGAAGAGCTGGAAAGGTCTACGGGGGCGCAGATGCTTTCGGGTTCAGAAGGGGCCTGTGGAAAGCTGATAATGGGGCACAAGGGTAGAAGGACACTTCTTCGTGAAGCTTAGTTCTGCGAAGAGCTTAAAAAGGATTTCAGTAAGAAGGACAATTTTGGGATAGAGTATATCCCTGTTTATAGCTGAAACAAGGACAAGAGGGTAAAAGGGCAATTTAAACATTAAGCCCAAGTCTGTGAAGATCTGGGAAATGGCTATAGCGACAAAAACAATTGTAGAATAAATAAGGGCCCTTAGGTGAGCTAAAAAAGGGGCACATGGGTAAAAGGATAATTGGGGCATGAAGCCCAAGTCCATGAAGAGCAGAAAAAGGGCTACAAGGGCAAAGACACTTTTAAAGTAAAGCAGGGTCCTGTGGGGAGCTGGAAAATGAGCACGAGGGTAGAAGGAGACCTTGAGGCTGGTACCCAAGTCTGTAAAGAGCTGAAAAACGGCCTTGGGGTAAAGGACACTTATTGAGTAGATTACAGCTCTGTTAGGAGCTGTCACAGCGGCACAATGGAAGGAGGACAATTTATGCGTGAAGCGCGAGTCTGTAATGAGCTGAAAAAGGTTTACAGGGATGAAGACGCTTCCAAGGTGAAGTAAGTTCCTTAAGATCATTGAAAAAGTGGCATAAGGGCCAGAGGACACTTTTGCGTGAAGATCAGGTCTGCAGAGATCTTAAAAAAAATGTTTCAGGGAGAAAGGCACTATTGGGGTCGAGTAAAGCTCTGTTGCGAGCTAAAATAAGGGCAAGAGGGTAGGACAATTTAGAGGTAAAGCCTACGTATGTGAAAATAAGAAAAAAAGCGATTAGGACGAAGACACTTTTAGGGTGGAGGACGGCCCTGTGATTAGCTACAAAAGAGGCACGAGAAAAAAAGGCATTTCAAAGTTGAGCTAGAAAATGTTGAGAGCTAGAGAAGAAGCACATGGCAAGATGCACTTTAGAGGTAAAGTATAGGTCTGCGGAAACGTGGAAAAGGGTACAAGCACTCTAGTAGTCAATTTTGGATATGTGAAGAGCAGAAAAAGAGCCACGCGCAAGAGGATCTTTTAAGGTGAAAAATGGCTCGACAGATAGTTAGAAAATGGGGCACGCGGTTAAGAGGACTCTTTGGTGGTGAAGCCACCAAAGAGAAAAAGGAGAGATAGAAAAAGGCCGAGTAAAGGATGACACTTTGCATGAGGTTAATCTCTTCGGATTCCTTGATGATGGGCATAAAAGGTAGGAAAGAGGGCGGGCTTCTGAGTAAAGCCTGATCCTGTGTAGAGCTAAAGAAGAAGTATAAGAGGAATATAGCACTCCAGGGTAAGGTACTGAAGTGCAGAGAGCTGGAAAAATGGCAGAAGACAAGGTTCATGTTGGCTCTTCAAGTATGGCTTCTTGGACTGCTAAAAAAGAGAAACGGAAAAAAAATACTTTTAAAGTGTAGTGTAGCTACGTGTTGAGCTGAAAAGAGGTAGGGAGGAAGAAGGACACTCTGGAAGTGAAACTGATTTCTGCAAAGAGCTAAAAAAGAGCCACAAGACGTAGAACACTTACAAAGTAAAGATGGCTCTGTGAAGAGCTAAAAAAGGGGTAGGCCGATTAAAATGGGGAACCTCAAGAAAGGCGGAGGAGTATAGAAGAGGAAGAAGTTGGGGAAGTAGAGAGTGAAGGGGATGTTGGAGTGGATAGAAGTAAGAAAGATCAAAAAAGTAAAGGGAGATGAAAAGTAGAAAATTTAAAGCAGAGGAAGGCAATTATGGGGTCAAGAAGTGAGCTGCTGGAAGAGATAGGAGGAAGAGGTGGAAAATGGGCGAAGAAGAAAAGAGAGAAGACGATGAGATAGGATAAGATGGAATAGGATCGGATAGGACAGGAAAGGATAGAAACAAGTCATGAAAGACGGTAAAGTAATAGGGGAAGGTACCACTTGGGATACATCAACCTACAATCACGTCGACTGATTTGACTAATTTTTTTTCAAAACCTCACAAATCTCGAGAGAGTAGAGGTGACCAATTTTTTGGTAAGCTCTTCAATTTTTTTTCTGTTTGTAGATGTTGGAAGCTTAAATAAAGTGATACTTACTGAGACTCTTGTACACGAGCCTTGCTGGTGCGTATGTAAAGCGCACTCACTACACTGCCAACCACCAGGATCAAAGCACACGCACAAGTGGCCCCAACATAAAGTGCACCAGCACCAGTCACAAGTGGTCCAGCTTCCAAGCGGACTGAATCATTCTTTGATGGTGTTTGAACACCTGTAACACAATAAAAAATAAAGCGGACTTTAATAAGTCAACAATTATTATTTATGAAAATGTTTTATCACATTGTATGTTAAATAATTACCAATAAGGGTTGGTACATGATTTACAATAAGGGAGCGTCCACATGTTACATGATACTCTAAAGAGGAATGAGGGTCTGCTCTAACGTTACAATGAGTCACAAAGGAGGAAGGTCCGAAAGTTTTTTATCATGTGATACTTCGCTTGCCGTAAAATAAATTCGTGTGTATACATTAAAGACTAATATTATATAACAAAAAAATGTCTAAGTTGCATCTTGCACCAAATAGTTAAAATTTTCAGCCCAAAAAACGAACTCTTAAGGAGTAAGTTAATTTTTTATCCCATAATGTTGAATTTTTGACAAAAAAGTTAATTTCCAGATTAAATGGATGAATTTCCAAATAAGGAAGATGTTTTTTTTAACACAAAAGATGAATTTTTAATGAAAAAAAAGAATCTTTATTACAAGAGATGAATTTTTAACAAAAAGAGATGACTTTATTAACATAGTTGAATTTTTAAGCCACAAGAATGAACTTTTAACCAAGAGTAATTATTTTATACCAAGAAGATTAGTTTTCTATTGAGAAGTATAGTTTTGTTAACAAAATACATTAATGTTCTACGAAATAGTTAAGTTTTCAACTAAAAAAGATTAATTTTTAACAAAAAATAAAAAAGTTTTATTTTTAGTTGAAAAAACCATTTGAAAGAACAAGTTGCAGAAACCAGTTAAACTTAACGAAAAGACAAATTTTTAACAAAATAAATTGTTCTCCAAGAAAATAGTAGAATTAAAAAAAAATGTTGTTTCCTCAAGCAATATAATAATAATTTTTTGACAAACTAGATAAATTTCCTACCAAAGTAGATGAAGTTTTAACAAAATACATAGATTTCTACAAATAGTTAAATTTTTTGAAAAAATGAATTTCTAACAGAATATTTAAATTTGTAAGTAACAAGTTTAATTTGTAGCCCCACAGTTCATTTTTCTTTCGAAGTAGTTAAATTTTCGACCAGAAATATTAATTTTTGACAGAAAAGGTAATTTTGGATTAAATAGTTTAATTTTTTATTAAATTGTTGAGTTTTCTAGACAAAAAGACAAATTTTTATAAACTATGATATGATATAGTATAAACAATGATAATGAACCTTTACCCAAAAAAAAATTAACTTTTACCAATTAGCATAACTTTAAACCAAGTCGTTGATTTTTTAACCAAAATCATGAATTTCCTACGAAACATGTAATGGCTAATATTTCAATACCAGAATTTTTTATTTCAAATCGAAAAATATTTTAATTCAACCAAAGAGGCGAAATTTTAACCAGAATAATTTACCTTCAAGCGAAAACAGAAAAGTTACAATTTCAGTGAAGAAAATCAATTTTTAACAAAAAAAAATTAATGATTAGCGAAACAGTTTAATTTTAAATCAAAAAGATAAATTTTCAACTAAAATGACGAACTTAATAGCAACAAAAAATTAATTTTTTAGGGAAGAGTTTAATGTTTAACCAGAAAGTCAAATTTTTACCAAAACAGTTATTTTTTTAACCGAGATGATTAATTTTCTACAAAAAAACAAACATTTTTTTGGTTGGAGATGCATATTTTTATTTGAAAATTAATCTCTTTGGTTGATTTCTTATCACTTTTTATTTTATTTCTAATTTTTTTTATTGAAAATTGATCTAATATAGTTAAAAATTCATCATTTTAGTTAAAAATTCATCATTTTAGTTAAAAATTCAAGTCTTTTCGTTAAAAATCGTAGTTTTTGGGTGAAACATGTATTTTTTCACTGAATATTTAACTATTGTAGTTAAAGATTTATCATTTTAATAGAAGTGTATCTCTTTTATTGATTATTAATTGTTATCAATAATTTAATTTTTTAATTATAAATTATTTCTGAACATTCCTTAATTTATTTGATTAATCATCATTTTATTTGAAAGCTTATCGCTGGTTGGAAATACAACTATTTTGTTCAAATTTTATTTTTTTTGTTAAACATCAATCTTCATGGTAGAAATTTATTTTTTTTAAATGAATCCTTTTCGTGAAAAATTGAGGAATTCTGTTATAAATCAATTTTTTTGTTTCAAGATTTATCATTTCATTTGAAAATTTAAGTATTTTTTGAAAAATCGTGGTTTTTAAGTAAAAATTTTATTCCGTTACTGAAAATTAAACTATTTTAGTTAAGGATTTATCATTGTGATTAAAAAATTATTTATTTAGTTAATTATTTATTACTATTATCATTTACTTAATTTATGATTATTTACTCTTCACAAAAAATTTATCTACTCTAGTCAATAATTCATCATTTCAATTAAAACTTACCGCTGGTTAACACTGCTACTATTTTGATAAAATTTGATTTTTTTGTTGTTGAAAATTGATATTTTTTATAGAAAATTCTTTTTTTTTGTTAAAAATTTATCGGCTTTATAAAAAATTTACCAATTCTGTTATTTCATTATTTTTTGTTTGTTTGTTGAAGATTCATCATTTCTGTTGAAAATTTCAGTATTTTCTTGAAAAATCGTAATTTTAACGAAAAACTCATTACCTTTTTCAAAATTTATCTTTATTGTTGATTACTTATTATTCTTTATTGAAATTACTCTTTTTTATTTTAACTGAAAATTTATCTAATTCAGTTGATGATTCATTATTTTAGTTAGAAACTTATTATTGGTTGAAAATTCAATAATTCTATTATAAATTAATTTATTTTAAAAAATTCAGAATTTTAGTTAAAAATTGAGGTATTTTTGTAAAAAATCGTAGTTTCTCAGCACAAAATGTATTTCCTCACTCAAAATATAACTATGCAGTTAAACATTTATCATTTCAATTAAAAAATTATCTCCTTGGTTGGTTATTTATTATGATTATTTAATTTATTATTACGAGTATTAATCTTTTACAGAAAATTCATCTCTTTTAGGTAATAATTTATCCTATAAGTTTATAGCTCATCTCTGTTTGAAATTATAACTATTTTGTTGAATTTTTTTTTCTGTCAAAAAGTAATCTCCTTAGTATAAAATCCCTTTTTTGCAAGAAATTAACTTAATTTTAGAAAATTCAACAATTCTGTGAAAAATTAATATTTTTGGTTAAAGATTTATAATTTTAGGTAAAAATTTAAATATTTTTTTTTAAATTGTGGTTGTTAAGCAGAAAATTCATTTCTACACTGAAAATTTTACTGTCTTAGTTAAAGATTCATCATCTTATTTAAAAATTTATCTCTATTGTTAATTATTGATTATTGATGATTTTATTTGTAATTTTTTATTTTCTCACTAATAATTTATCTATTTAGGTTAACCTTTTATTATTCTAGTTGAAACTCATGGCTGGTTGAAAATATATTTATTTGGTTGAAAATTTTTTTTTGCTGTCAAAAAGTAATCTTTTTAGTAGAAAATCCCTTATTTCTTTAAAAGTTGATCTGTTTTTCAAAAAATTTAACAATTTTGTTATAAATTAATTTTTTTGGGCGGTAACTCATCTATTCAGTTAAAAATTCAAGTATTTTCTTGAAAAATCGTGGTTTTTGAGTGAAAAATTTATTTTCTTACTAAAAGTTTAGCTATTTTAGATGAAAATTTATATTTTTCAATACAAATTCATCTCTTTGATTGTTTATTTTTGATTATTATTATTTTATTAATCGTTATTAATTTTTACAGAAAATAAGACTATTTTGTTGGAATTTATTTATTTATTTTTTTTTGGTTGAGTAGTAATCTTTCTGGTAGAAGGTCTTTTGTTTTGTGGAAAATTAATCCGCTTTGTAGAAAATTCAATATTTCTGTGATCAATCAATTTTTTTTGTTTAAAGGTTCACCATTTTAGTTGAAAATTCGATTATTTTATTAAAAAATCGTGGTTTTTGGGTGAAAAATTTATGTTTTTACTAAAAGTATAGCTATTTTAGTTGAAGATTTATAATTTTTAATGGAAATTCATCTCTTTGGTTTTTTACTTCAGATTATCATCATTTAATTTATCGTTATTAATTTCTACAGAAAATGTAACTATTTTGTTAAATTTTTTTTTGTTTGAAAATTAATCTTTTTTGTAGAAAGTCCTTTGTTTTGTTGAAAATTAATCCACTTTGTAGAAAATTCAAAATTTCTGTTAAAAATTAATTTTTTTGGTTGAAGATTTATTATTTCAGTTTAAAATTAAAGTATATCATTTTAATTGAAAATTTGTCTCTTTGGTGAAAATTTTACTATTTTGTTAACAGTTTTTTTTTAAATTAATTTCTTAACTAAAAATTTTAGTATTTTATTTTGTGGTGGAAGATTTATCTTTTTTAGTTCAAAATTTTACTATTTCGTTGAAAAGTATTCGTTAAGTTTAGACGTAGTAATCCAGCATAATATAATGTAATTTAGAGTAATTCTTTGCAATCCTCCGTAATCCTAAGTAATCCAGAGTAACTCTATATAGAGGTAATCCAGCTAATCCGATATAATCCAGTCTTATCCACCTCCGCTGGATCGCCTTTGTAGGGATTGTTTTCCCCTTCGTGTTTTACATAACACATATGTACAGTTGACAAAATATAATATATATAATAATAATTTGTAGTTTACAGTTGACTATGTTTTGTACTTCAAATAAATGCTATGCAATTAATGAAAAACTTCCCTAAACATCAAAGTTTGTAGAAAAGAATTTTTTCCTTGTGTTCCATTGTATTTAGCTTTATGTATGGCCGTGCGGTCTCGTAGACCGCACCGTGCTTCTTATGTCTGAGTCCTCTCGCGACTAGTATAACATATTTTTAGTTATAAAATTTGATGAAATAATCAAATGTTCTACTTATTACGAAGTCCCTTAATATACTTATACAGGGTGTCCCAGAATCAAGTGTTCAGACTTATATATCTGTGTAGAAATTCGAAAAATGAATCGAATATTCCTTTTCCAAAAATCAGTTAAAGTTTTAGTTTTTGAGTTATTAAGTATATAAGCTGGACCAATCAGGAGCGCAGTACTTGTACGTGAGCAGGAGTCCAACCTTGGGTTAACGAAGTGGACGCCGAGGTGGGGTTCACGACAGTCACCACACGAAGTTGGACTGCCGCTGACGAATGCGTATTGCGCTCCTGATTGGTCCAGCTTAAATACTTAATAACTCAAAAACCAAAGCTTCAGCTGATTTTTGGAAAAAGAATATTCGATTTATTTTTTAAATTTCTATACAGCTATATAAGTTCGGACACTTAAGTCTGGGACACACTGTTTAAGTACAACAAAAACTCATTTACTTATTTAATCAGATATCCATATAAATAGCGAAGTTTGGCTTATTGCCTTGCAAAAATAAAATCACATCCATACTTAAAGTTTAGAAACGTCGATACTCAAACATTTTGGAAAATAAAAAAATTGGTAGCAACGATATCTGTGAAATTTTTGATTCGAAAATAAGTTGACTATGAATGCTAGATTTTTGTGAGAGTAAGCTTTTTCCTCCCTATTTGACATCGTTTCCCCTATTTTATGAAACTGGAAAATGATTTGTGAGCTTTGTTGCACATCCTCTCAGCTGGGATTCTGGTCCAGAATGGAATGGTCGTTTTAATGGAAGACATTAAACGGATTGGTTCAGTTCAAATGGACATTGGACACTGGAAAGGAACTTTGGCATTCAAGGGTGCGAATGGAGTATTCGGGGCATTAACACCGTCAGTGGAGTTTCTCTCCCAAGGGAAACTAAAGGACCGAAAGGCAGCTAACCGAGATTTACACGGAGGTGGTATTAAGTCCACCGGGATTAACGAACGACACAGACCTCTTCCAACTACGACGCTCAACCAAACTCGTCTCTTAAATCCGGCAAAACATTTCATTTACTTTTAATTTATTTGTCACACAAAGTCGCTGACTTAAGACTTTGAAAACTAATCAATGTTTTCTTATAAGCCGAATTAAAAGAAATTTCTCTTCAAGGTTTAATTGTTTAGATTTAAAAATAGAGACTGGAATATGAAGACGGACTTTGGGGTCATTCACAAATTCTGCAAAGCGGTTTCGAGGAAGGGAGAATCGGAAGGTATTAAGTAAAAAATGTCTGATAACAAAAATATATAGCAAGAGTAAGGAAATTTTTTAAAATGAAAGTAATGTGGGTCAACGAAATTGGATTATTTTTAACAAACTAGTTAAATTTTTAACCCAACAGAGAAATTTTCGACCCAAAAAATAAATTTTTCACAAAATAGATAGATTCGTAACCAAGTAGTTAAATTTTTGACTAAAAAAATTAATTTTCAACCTCGAATTACTCTTTAGTCAATGGAAAATAAAACGTGATTTGCCGTTGACAGATGCCCGAATAATGTATTGTTCTGTTAATTTTGTTTTAAAAATTATAAAATTTATAACTGATTATTAATGTAGCTGAATTTATTATAAAGATCAAAATGAAAAAGTCTGACATCCAAAAGAAAAGAATATTTCTCTAGAAGATGCCACAATAATGCATTTGTTTATTGAATTTGTTTAAAAAATTATAAACTTATTACAGAAATAAGGAATTTTCCTGTAATCATCATGAGATTCATATTTAAAAAAGTTATAATAAAAAAATTGTTTTCAGTTGACAAATGCCTGATTAATGCATTTTTGTATTGCATTTTTTTAAAGAAATAATGAAATTTATCAACTAATTATGAATGTTGCTAAAATTGTCATGAAATTCTCAACTGAAAGGATTTGTATTAGAATAAACGAATTTTTCTGCCGAAAAATACCTGAATAATGCATTTGTTTAAAAATTATATTAATTAACAAATTATAAATTTTTTAATATTATTATAAAATTCCTGATTGAGAAAAATCAAATCGAAGAAAAATGAAGTTTTTTAAAGAAAAATGCTTGATTGATGCATTTGTTCACTAAACTTGTTTATAATATTACGATAATAATCTCAAGAATTTCTTCATTATTCTATTGTTTTTATCTAAATTTCTTGCAATATAATTTTAAAAAAGTAAAATTATGGAAAATCTTCGAAAACATACTTTCAACAAATAATTTGTTTATAAACAATGTTTTTAGTGATTATATAATGTTGGAACATCTTCAAATAATGTTACAAAAAAAGGCCCATTAAGAAATCAATTTTCAGTTTACACTATTTTTCTGATTTTAATGTTTTTTTTTTAATAAAAGCTTTCTAAATTTTAAGAAGATCTGCGTAATGAGATTTTAAAAAACTTGTTAAAAAATTTTTTTTTAACAACAAAGTTAAAATTGTTTTTTTTTTAATATTCCCAAGTGCTATTTCTTTTGAGATATTTAGATGAATCAAACAAGATCTTAAGCAGGGTTACAACTATATGGGAATATTTTATAGTTAGTTTGAATGATTAAGAAAACATATTATTTTTGTGAACAATTTAATGAAGGGAAGTCATTTTTTGGGATTAACAATGTTTAGCTCATTGAAGTTACTAGATTTTGTTTAAAATGTAAGATAAATAAATATTGCATTACTATTATTTAAGAAAAGGTTATTGATACCTTATCCTTTTCAAATTAAAAACAATTATTTATTGTTTAAATAATTTTCAGAATTAAATTCACAGCTAAGCAATTTTTCAATTAATTAAATCAATTTTTGTTAACGGAATCATCTACGGGTGTTTTGTCTATGAATCTTCACTACAATACTTTGAAAATTGACAAAAAATATTAATTATTTAAACCATCTTTATAAACAAATTCACATTTCAAATATTTTTTAATGTATAGGCCAAGCTTTTCTTGCTAAATTAAATAAAACTTGTCGGCTTCCATTCGTAGCGCAGCGTAGAAAAAAGACAATCGATCAGTGTTAAACCTATAAATTAAAAAATAGTTGCAATATAAATTAGTTTATAACAATCAAAATAAATAATTATGCATAATACATATAATAATAAATAAATATAAATAATCAATAATTGATGTCAATTTGCAAATTATCATAGCAAAGAGTCATCGTAAATACATTCCTAGTTGTTTCCGTAAACAAAAATTTAGCCTATTAATTGAAAAATAGCCACACTGTCAATTTGTTATTAAAAATTTTATAGAAATGGTGTGGAAATTAGGAAAATCCTTGTCAATTTGAAAAGTATTGTGGTAAATAGTCATCGGAAAGACATGCCGAGTTGATTCTGTACACAAAAATTGAGCGTGTTCATTAAAAGCTTGCGAAACTGTGAATTTGTTTATAAAAATTCTTCAAGAAATTAACAAAAAGCTTTTTCTTATAATTATCGATAATGTAGCGCTCATTCCTCTTAGATTTTATATAACATCCAGTAATTACTATGCGCTAAACATTGCTAATCACAAAAAATGACTCTTCTTCACTAATTTGTTTACAACACAATAAGTTAAATAAAAATTTTTTAAGCAATTTAAAAAAAAAGGAATCTAATCACATGAATCCTTTTGAAAATTGAAAAAGCTTTTATATGAAAAAAAGTTTGAATTGGATGAAAAGTGCAGGTTAAAAAGTTATTTGTCCACGGGTCCTTTTTTTGCCGCACTGTGCAACGAACAGCGGTCCAGGAATGGATTTTCGAGGACAAATTAAGCCAGAGGTCGTAATTTTTGGTCGACTTTAAAATTAAAAAAAAATTCGAAAAAAATCCGAATCCTCGGTGTATTATTTTTATCTTTATATAAAGCAGTAAAGTACAGCAGGAATCAATAAAAATTGATGCACAAACACAAATATCATGGTATTAAATTATAAAATAAAAAATGTCACTGTTGTAATCGAATTTTATAAACAAATATATATTCATAAAACTTCTATGGGATTAAATATTTTTTCTTTATAAAAAATCACCTCTAAATACACCAGAATGTTATTTCACATTAAAAACGTTGTTGCGAATAAGTATTATTTATTTTTATTAACAAATTATATAAAGAATTACATTAGATTCGTGTGTTTTGACAAACAAAATTTTTTTCACGAAGACTAGCTGCTGCGAATGACTTTTCTGCATTATTTAGGTGAGAATTTATAATTTTAAACCACAATTTTTAATTGTTAGTAATAAATAATATAAGAAATTGTCCATTTTATAACAATTGTTCGTGTTTGTGCATTCGTGTCAATTTTTATTTATTTCTGTTGGACTTTACTGGCTTATACGAACATAAGAAATAATACGTTGGAAAATCAGATTTCTTTCAAATTGTTTGAAAATATACCATTTCACACAAAATAAAAATTAAAATTTGGCCTTGAAGGATTGACGCAGAATTTTATCTAGAGTATTTTTTGTAACTTTATAATCGACCATAAATTACGTCCTCTACCTTAATTTGTCCGCGGAAATCCATTACTGGACCACTGTGCGACGTCTAGCCACTCGTCTCTTTGAATCCAGGAAAAATTAATTTAGATTTGATTTATCTATTACGTACAGTCGCAGACAAATGAGCTTAAAGACTTGTAATTTTTTTTTCATAAAAACAATAAAAGCAAATGTCTCCTTTTAAAGTTTCAAAAATAATTTGAATCTCAAGAAACTTTTAAAATTATTAAAACGAAATGGACATTTTAAAGATTTCAAAAAAAAATACTTAGCTAAAGAAGATGGTTTTCCAACCAAAAGTAAATTGGTTAAATTTCTACCTATAATTATTTATTTTCAACAACAACAAAACTTGTTAAAGAAGTATTAAAATTTTTAACTAAAGAAATCAATTTAAAATCAAAAAATAAATTTTCACTAAGGAGTTTAACTTTCAGCCAAGTAGTTGTAAATTTCAACCAAAAAAAAAGATATATTTACCAGAAGAATCGAATTTTCAAGAAAATACATAGAGTTCTTGTAATAAATAATAATTAAATGAATTGATTAAAGAAAAGCATTTTTCATAAAAGAGACGCATTTTAATGTGAAATTATTATTATCCAACTGAAAGGATAAATTAAAAAAATATAAGTTTCACTTTCAAGCAAATAGTATAAGAATTTCTTTAAAAAAAAGATCAAGTTTCAACAAAACATATAGACTATACATTATAGATGTAATTAGATTATTATAGATTACGATGTAATTTTTGAAAAAATTGAGTACATTCGTTTTGCTGTGCTACTTTTTAATTGTAAATTTACTTTTAAGATTTCATAATTGAGTTTTTCAAATAGAGACTGAAATAGAAAATCAGACCTTTTATGTGAGAAAGAAATTTGGGAAAAATTGATTACTTTATTTTTTCCTTTAAGTCGTCCCTCTGATATTCTCCATGATTCTTGCCTTTATTTTTATCGTTCACTAAACTTTTTTCACTCTACTTCCTGATCTTGGGCGGCTTCAGTGTTTGAATGTATCCGGTCTTTCATTAAATCCCAGTGGTAAAATTCAATTTTACACGGCGGATTGCTTTTCGTTGTTCCATCGCATCGCATCGCGTCTGAGAGGGTCGCAAGTATATCTTCGGGATCCTTTCACTATTCTATTACCTCCTTCTAAAAGAATAAAGAGAAAACCAAAGACGTTCCTCTCTTTTACATTTTAAACTTTTTTTATTTCTAATCTTTCTGGGTTTTTTTTAAAATTAATTTTCTTATGTAAGATCTTACTATTTATTGAAATTATTATTGTCCTCCGGACAATTCCAGGCAAAAATTGAACTACTGTGTTCAGTTCTAAGCTTACTCAAAGTGTTATTTTTAAAAAGAAAACTCTTACTGTAGAGTTCTTCAATAATAGATTTAATGCAATCGACAATTAAAAAACTATTTGAGAACATCTAAATCCAAATCAAATCTACACAAAATTAGTTTGATTCCCTTGAAAGAAAGAATACAACACACTAAATTGGTCTTGCACACTTCCTAAAAAAAATTTTGAAACTTTACATTTTTCTATTAAACACTTTTTTTTACATTTGGTCTACATTGGACCGCATACCATTTAATCAATACAATGGATTAGAGATCTTTTCACTCAAAAACAAAAAAAAAATTTGAGAAATCACTTCCAGTTAAACACACGCCACTAACTAACACAATACAAAACATCTCTAATTATCCTCTCATCAATAAAATAATTACAGCCCTGTCTAAAGGACATAATTTTAAAGTTGACCCTTAAAAATTTCAGAAAAAAAATCATTAGTAATTTAAAATCCACAATATAAACCGTTTCACCCAAAAAACGAATAACATACGACGCACAGTGGGCTATTTTGCAAAATTTACTTTAAAAACCTAATATCTTTTGAACAAATTGACCAAAATGGATATTTTTTGAATGAGATTGAAGTTTATCAAATGCACAATGAGAAAAAATTGCAAATAAAAGTTTTGCCAAAATTCCTAAAATTGCGAGCAAAATCATTGTCTCACGACAAGCCCAACTTCCCTGCTGAAACATAACAAAACAAGACAAAACAGAAATTAAGAAACTTAATCAGAATAAAGACATCTTGACATTATCCCAAGACGAAGGCAACGCAACAGTAATAATTAATAAAAAAGGCTATAACAGAAAAATTATGGACCTTATAATTGACGATACATACAAAAAACTTTACCTGTTAAGGACCGAAGTTCCGTTTTTCCAACACTTTTTTCAGTGACATTTTCTGCAACAGAATCGTCCGTTGGAAAATTTTAAAACAATAAATTCAAATGTAAAATCTCTGGTCTTCTAAGACACGTCATCATAATTGCAACAAAATTCAAACAGAAATAATTATATTTGTTTATTTAACTAAACATACAAATTTTTTATTTCATTAAATTTTGACCT
>JAUELO010000319.1:17094-28634 GCA_032357855.1 Amphibolips quercusostensackenii
CCTAGGATTAGCAATGTTTATCTCATGGAAATTCATACATTTTGTATAAAATGTAAGAGAAATAAATGATCTATTACCATTTAATGAAAATTGTTTTTTGGCTATTGTTTAAATAATTTTTCATAAACAAGTTCACAGTTCGGCGACTTCTACATTAATAAGCCTAATTTTTGTTTATGGAATCAACTAGGTATGCCATTTCCGACCCAGTAGGTAAATTTTCTACTAAAGGGCAGATTTTAAACAATATCTATAAACTTCTTACTTTAAATAATACATCTTCAACAACAAAAAATTAGTAAGATTTTCAGTAAAATGAATTTTCTATTAAAAAGATTAATTTTTTACCAAAAAAAGACAAAGTTAAAAAAAATACATGACTTTTTAACAAATTAAAAGAATTTTAAACCAAAAATATTAATTTTTGATCAAGATGATGATTTTTCGTTAAAAAAAAATAATTTCTAAACCAAAAAGACAAATTTCGAACCAAATAGTTAAATTTTCAACTAAATTGTTGAATTTTCAACTTAATGACAGAATTTTTACCCGTAAATGGATTAGTTAAATTTTTAGTAAAAGCAAAAAAAAATTTCTACCAAAAAACGCTAATTGTAAAGGAAATATAAAAACTTTTTGAACCAATTTTTTAAATTATTAACCAAAAATAGAGTAGTTAACTTTCCACGTAAAATAATTACTTTAAAAAAAATTGCATTTTCGACAACAAAAAATTAGTTAGATTTTCAGTCAAATAATTTTTCAATTAAAAAGATTATTTTTCACCAAAAAAAGACAAAGTTAAAGAAAATACATGATTTTTTAACAAATTAATAGAATTTTAAACAAAAAATATAAATTTTTGATCAAGATGATGATTTTTCGTTAAAAAAAATAATTTCAAACCCAAAAAGACAAATTTTCAACCAAATAGTTGAATTTTCAACTTGCAAAGGGAATTTTCACTTGTAAATGAATAAGTTAAATTTTTAGTAAAATCAATCAATTTTCTACTAAAAAACGCAAATTTAAAAGAAAATATGAAAATTTCAAATAACAAAAAGTGAAGTAGTTAACTTTCTACGTACAATAATTAATTAGAGAAAAAAGATAAATTTTTAACTAAGAAGATGAATGTTTAAACTTAGGATTAATTTTCTACAAAAAAAAAACAAATTTTCCCACCAAATACTTGAATTTTCAACCAAAAATATAAGTTTTTTACCTAATGATACAAATTCTTAACAATGTTTAGCTCATGGAAATTCATACATTTTGTATAAAATGTAAAAGAAATAAATTATCTATTACAATTTATTAACCATTTTTTTTTTGGCCCTTGTTAAAATAATTTTCATAAACAAGTTTGCAGTTCGGCGACTTTTTAATTAATAAACCTAATTTTTGTTTATGGAATCAACAAGGTATGCCATTTCGATGACTCTTCACTTTTGTAAAAAAAATTTTGACCCTATCAATTCAAATTACGCAAAACTGTGAATTTGTTTATAAAAATCGTGGAAAAAATTACCAAAAGGCTCCTATTTCTCAATAATGTCAATAAAAGATTAATTTCAATCACATTTCATACAAAATCTAATATCATAAGGAGCTAACCATTGTGTATCCCAAAAAATATCCTCTCTTTATCAATTTGTTTATAACACAATGACAATTTTTTATAATTATTTAAGCTGGAAATTATTCCCATTTAGTTGTGGCACTTTTTAAAGATTTTTTATCTTTTTAATCTTGAAAAAAGTTCGAAAAAATGTAACGTTGTTGTTGAATAACAAATTTTTAGATAATTAAAAAACAATCTAGACACACAAATCTTTTCAAAATTCAAAAAGATTTATTTAAAAAAAGGCCATTTTTCTTAACACATTAGTGACAAAGAACTACGATTTTTAAATTTATTTTCAAGCCTCATAATTATAATTTAGGAAGTGGGAATTCTTGAACGTATACCCTATTCCCAATCCATTTTTGAGTATGCACTTTCAGAATCTGAGTTCCAAATTTAAATACCTCCTTCTAGAAAACTAAATATGTCCCAGTTTATGTCAAAAAATATACAAATTTTAAGACAAATTTTTTTTCATGATTTATTTCACATTGAAATCACGAGAAAACTTTACCCTTTCTTTAATTATCGGTGCACAAAAATCGTGTAGTTTGACACTGTGCTTTTAGTTTTTATTATAAAAATCATTGTTATTTTCAAAATGGTGATTTATCATTCGAAAGTTTTAAAAAAATGTAGGTGCGTGGTCGCTTAACTTAGATTCCAACAAATATTGGTAAAAGTGGCTGTACACAGGTTTTTAAAGTCGCTGAATCTGAATCTAGTAACAGATTTTTGAATTTCAAAATGGCAGTCGCTGAATCTTGATGTACTCTCAGATTATTGAAAATCAAGATGGAGGATACAACATGGTAAATCAAATTTATAAAAATGTTCAAAACTAGATAAAATTGTCCGTACGTGGGTTTTTGGGGTCGCTGAATTTGAATCTAGTTTTAGATTTTCAAAATTCAAGATAGCGGATTTAATATGTCGACTTAAATGTTGAAGTATTTGGAACTGGATGAAATTATCCGTTAATAGGTTTTTGGGGTGGCTAAATCTGCATCTAGGGCCAGATTTTTTTTTAACAAGATAGGGGATCCAATATAGCGACTAAATTTTTAAAAAATTTTCGAAACTGGATGAAATTGTCCGCACATGGGTTTTTGGGGTCGGTGAATTCGACTCTAGTGCCACATTTCTAAAATTCAAGAAAGCGGATCTAATATAACAACTTAAATGTTGAAATATTTGGAACTAAATGAGATTATCCGTACATAGATTTTTGGGGTCGCTGAATCTGAATCTAGTGTCAAATTTTCTAAATTTAAGATAGCAGGTCCAAAATAGCGGCTAAAATGTTAAAATATTTGGAACTGGTGTAAATTATCCGTACATAGATTATCGGGTTTGCTAAATCATAATCTAGTGTCAGACTTTCACAATTGAAGATGGTGAATTCAAAATAGCGACTGAAAAGTAAAATATTTAAAACAGGTTGAAATGATCCGTACTTAGGTTTTTTAGGTCGCTGAATCTTAATCTACTCTCAGATTATCGAAATTCAAGATGGGGCATACAATATGGTGAATAAAATTTAAAAAAATGTTTGAAACTGGATCAAATTGTTCGCTTATAGGTTTTTGGGGTGGCTGACTTCGAATCTAGTGTCAGACTTTTAAAATTCAAAATAGCAGATCTAATATGGCAACTCAAATGTTGAAATATTTGGAACTGGATGAAATTATCTGTATATAGATTTTTGGGGTCGCTGAATCTGAATCTAGTGTCAGATTTTTTAAAATCAAAATAGCGGGTCCAATATAGCGACTAGATTTTTAAAAAATGTTCGGAACTGGATGAAATTGTCTGTACATGGTTTTTAGGGTCGGTGAAATTGAATCTACAGTCACATTTTGAAAATTTAAGATGGCGAATCCAATATGGCAATTTAAATGTTGAAATATTTGGAACCAAATGAAATTATTTGTACATAGGTTTTAAGGGTCGCTGAATCTGAATTTAGTGTCAAATTTTTGCAATTTAAGATTGCAGGTCCAAAGTGGGGGCTAAAATGTTGTGATATTTGGAACTGGTTTAAATTATACGTGCATAAGCTTTTGGCTTCGCTGAATCATAATCTAGTGTCAGACTTTTGAAATTCAAGATGGTAGATTTAAAATAGCGACTAAAATTTTGAAATATTTGGAACAGGATGAAATTATCCGCACCTAAGTTTTTGCGGTCGCTGAATTTTAATCTACACTTAGATTTTCGAAATTCAAGATAAAGGATACAATATGATGCATCAAATTTAAAAAAAAATTTTTAAACTAGATAAAATTGTCTGTACACGGGTTTTTAGAGTCGCTGAATTCGAATCTAGTGTCAGATTTTAAAAATTCAAGATAAAGGATCTTACATAGCGACTTAAATGTTAAAATATTTCGAACTAGATGAAATTATCCGTAAATAGGTTTTTGAGGTTGTTCGATCTAGTGTAAGATTTTTAAAAATTAAGATAGCTGATCTAATACAGCGACTAAATTTTCAAAAAATTTTCGAAACTGGATGAAGTTGTACGCACATGGGTTTTTGGGGTCGGTGAATTCGACTCTAGTGTCACATTTCTAAAATTCAAGACAGCGGATCTAATATGGCAACTTGAATGTTGAAATATTTGGAACTGAATGAAATTATCTGTACATAGGTTTTTGGGGTCGCTGAATCTGAACCTAGTGTCAAATTGTCGAAATTTAAAATAGCACGGCCAAAATGGCAGCTAAAATGTTATAATATTTGGAACTGGCTTAAATTATCCATACCTAGGTTTTTGGGGTCGCCGAATAATAATCTAGTGTCAGACTTTTAAAATTCAAAATGGCGGATTCAAAAAAGCTACTGAAATGTTAAAATATTTGGAACTGTATTAAATTATCCGTACATATGGTGAATAAAATTTCAAAAAATGTTTGTAACTGGAAAAAATTATCCGTACATGGGTTTTTGGGGTTGCTGAATTCGAATCTAGTGTAAGATTTTCAAAATTTGGAATAGCGGACCTAGTAAGGCGACTTGAATGTTGAAATATTTGAAACTGGATGAAATTATTTGTAAATAGGTTTTCGTGGTTGCTAAATCTAAATTAAGTGTCAGATTTTTGAAAATCAAGATAGCGGATCCAATATAGCGACTAAATTTTTGAAAAATGTTTGGAACTGGACGAAATTGTCTGTACATGGTTTTTTGGGGTCGGTGAATTCGAATCTACAGTCACATTTTGAAAATTCAAGATGGCGGATCCAATATGGCAACTTGAATGTTGAAATATTTGGTACTGGATGAAATTGTCCGTACATAGGTTTTTGGGGTCGCTGAATCTGAAGCTAGTGTTAGATTTTCGAAATTTAAGATAGCAGGTCCAAAATGTCGGAAAAAATTTTGTAATATTTGGAACTGGTTCGAATTATCCTAACATAGGTTTTTTTGATCGCTGAATAATAATCTAGTGTTAGATTTTTTAAATTTAAGATGACGGATTTAAAATAGAACTAAAATGTTAAAATATTTAGAGCCGGATAAAATTAACCGCACATAGGTTTTTTGGTCCTGAATTTTAATCTACTGTCAGATTCACGAAATTTAATATAGCGGATATAATATAGCAACTAAAATTTTGAAAAATATTTGAAACAGGATAAAATTGTTCGGAGATAGGTTTTTGGGGACGCTGAATCCGAATCTAGTGTCAGATTTTTCAAATTCGAGATAGCGGGTCAAGATAGGGGTTAAAATGTTGAAAAGTTTAGAACTAGATGAAATTATTCGTAAATAGGTTTTTAGTGTCGCTGAATTTGAATCTAGTGTCAGATTTTTGTAACTTAAGATACGGGATACAATATAGCGACTTAATTTTCTTGATTGTTTGTACGTGGGTTTTCAGGGTCGCTGAATTTGAATCTAGTGTCAGATTTTCAGAAATAAAAAAAGCGGAGCAATATATAGACTAAATTTTTAAAAAATGTTTGTAACTGGATGAAATTGTTTGCACATAAGTTTTTAGGGTCGCTGGATCGAAATCTAGTGTCATAATCTTAAAATTAAAGATCGCGGATCCAATATGGCGGCAAAATGTTGAAATATTTGGAGGTGGATAAAATTGTTCGTGCATATATTTTTAAGGTTGTTGAATTTGAATATAGTGTCAGATTTCTGATATTCAAGATTGCAAGTCCAATATAGCGTCTAAAATAGTATTCTTGGACATTTAAATCTTATTAAAATCAATCTTGGACATTGAAAATCTGAAAACAGATTCGGTTTCAGCGACCTTAAAAACCAATTTACAGACAATTTTATCTAGTTGTAAACCTTTCAACAATTTTGGCCACCATATTGGTTCCGCCATTTTATATTTCAAAAATTTGGCACTAGATTCGGATTCAGTGACCCTAAATACCTCTGTACGAACAATTTCATTTAGTTTTGAACATTTTTTAAAATTTTCGGCGCCATATTGGATCTGCCATCTTTAATTTTAAAAATATGTCACCAGATTCAACTAATTGGTTGAAAGTTAAACTAATATGCTTAATTTTGCTTTATCAAAGATTCATCATTTTAATTGAAAATTTATCTATTCGGTTGAAAATTTAACTATTTGCTTTGAAATTAACTTTTTTGTTAAAAAAGTATATTTTCACATCACAAAATTTAACGATATTGTAGAAAATTCTTCTTTTTTGGTTGAAAAATTAATGTTTTTTGGTTGAAAATATAAATGGTTCATAACTTAAAGTTTTTTTTCTTTTATTGAGGATTCAACTATTTTGTGGAAAATTTGTTTTTTGCCTAGCTATACTGCATTTAATTGAAAATTTTAATTTTTTTAATTGAAATAGCAACCAAAACATTTTTTGTTCAGAATAAATCATTTTTTTTGGTTTTTAGCTTGTAAATTAACTTTTTTATTAAAAAATTAGGCATTTTGTTTAAAATTCATGTATTTCGTTAAAAATTAATTTGTTTTGATTAAGGATTCATCTATTTTGTTAAAAATTCATATTTGATTTTTAATTTCAATTTAAAAAATAATTTTTTGATAAAATATCAACTGCTACATTTTTCGTTGAGAATTCTTGTTTTTCCATTAAAAATTTAACTAATCGGTTGAAAGTTAATCTTATTCGTCAATTTTTGTTATGAAAGAATTATTTTTGTTGACAAATTTATTATTTAAAAATTCAGCTATTTTGTTTAAAATTAACTATTTTGTTAAGGAATTTTTTCTCAATAAGCTTAACTATTTTTTATTTAAAATTAATTTTTTTATTAAAATAATAACTGTAACATTTCCCGTTGAGAATTCATCTTTTCTTTAAATTTACTTTTTAATTAAAAAATTGAATATTCTGTTAAAAATTCACGTATTTCATTGAAAATTAATCTGTTTTGGTTAAAGATTCATCAGTTTAGTTGAAAATTTTGTATTTGGTTATAAATTTAAAATAAAAAAATAATTTTCTATTGAAATATCAATTATCATTTTTCATTGAGAATTTTTTTTTTAGTTAAAATGCAACAAATTGCTTAAAAGTTGATCTAATTCGTTATTTCTTGTTGTCAAAGATTTATTTTGTTTAAAAATTTATTTATTTGTTTGAAAATTTAGCTACTTGGTTTAAATTTAACTATTTTGTTGAATTTTTGTTACTCAATAAGTTCAACTGTGTTTTATTTAGAATTAAATTTTTTTATTTGAAATATTAACTGTATCATTTTCCGTTAAGAATTCATAATAAAAAAATTTTTTTTTGATAAAAAATTAACTGTCTTTTTAAAAATTCATGTATTTTATTGAAAATTAATCTGTTTTGGTTGAGAATTCATCTGTTTAGTTAAAAATTTGTATATAATTTTAAGTTTAAAATAAAAAAAAAATTTTTATTGAAATATAAACTATCATTTTTCATTGAGAATTCATCTTTTTTAGTTAAAGATACAACAAATTGGTTAAATGTTGAACTAATTCGTTTTTTTTCCTACTCTAATTAGGAATTATTATTGTTGTAGAGAATTCATCTATTTGGTTAAATTTCAACTATTTAGTATAAAATTAACTCTTTTGTTTTAAAATTTATATTTTTGATTTAAGCAATTAAACTGTATTGTAGAAAATTCGTCTCTTTTTTTAAAAAAATTAATCTTCTTTGGTTAAAAACACAAATATTGTATAATTAAGTCTTTTTATGATTAGGGATACAATTATTCTGTTAAAAATTTGTTTTTTGATTAGTAAGAAAATGTGTCGCTTTTCAAAAAAGTTAATTATTTTACTTTTAAATTATTTTTATAACAAGAGTTTCAAAACAAATTTGTAGATCGTTTTTTAAGTAAACAACCTTTGCCTTTTCAATTTCTTACTCTTAAGTGGTTTTTTCAAAAAATTAAATTTTTTATTTTTAATGTCTTTGTTTACGACAAAAGAACTACGTTCCCTAACAAAAAAATATTTAAGACAAATTCATAGCTCTTTTCGGCTGAGCAGCTTTGTTTATCAATTTTGATCACAGCTTGTATCGTTTGTTTAAAAATTTAATTTTTAATTTGTTTTTTACGATTGAAACAAAAACTACGCGTTTCATAAAGAAAAATTATTAATTACAAATTTGTAGATATTTTTTGATCGTACAACTTTTGTCCATTATTTATTTTTTTTTGTAACTTGCGTCTTTTTCCAAAAATTTTGTTTGTTTGTTTTTAATGTTATTTCTAACGATGAAAACAAAACCTACGCATCTAATTAAAAACTTACTAACAACAAATTTGTAGCTCTTTTTTAACTGAACATCTTTTGTTTTTTTATTTTTTTCGTAGCATGTGTCGTTTGTCCAAAAATTTTATTTTTTTATTTTTGATGCTTACGAATTAGGCAAAAACTACACTTTTTATCGAAGAGTCAATAATAACGAATTTGTAGATTTTTTTGGCTAGACAATTATTTTTAATTTATCTTTTTTCGTTAATACTTTCTCTGATAAGAATGTAAAAAATAATTTTTTATTTAAATGTCAACTGTCGTATTCTTAATTAAAAATTAATCTTCTTTTGTTAAAAATGCAATTACGTAACTGCTTAAAAGTGAAATTAATTTAATAAAAATTTATTTATTTCCTTTTAAAAAATTTGTAATTTTTATTGAAAATTGGCCACACGGTGCGCTTTCCCTCCTTACCCTATACTATCTCTCAAACTCCCTTAAATTTAGAAACGTACAATTGCGATTAATTATGCCCCCAAAATATCCTCCCGCCCTCACCAAACGAAGTTTCGTATCTCGTCGAAGGATATGCGATTGGGAATGATTTGTGAATCACCCACTTGTTAAGCGAAAGTTGCCGGTACTTTTGCCCCCCAGTAAAATGAGAAGGGAAGGGAGGTTGACGTGTTATAGAGGGTGCTTGAGTCTAGAATTGCAAACTATAGTGATAGTAATAGTAACAGTAATAGGGGTGCTGCAATATTCGTCTGGACGAAGGAAAAGGGGGAAAGGGGAAAGGGGAAAGGGGAAAAGGGGAAAAGGGGAAAGGGGAAAAAGTGATTAGGGAAGAAGATTTCGCACCCCAATCTATATAGCGACAATTACTTGTAATACGGTCGCTCCCGGCGGTGATAGAACTCGATGGGGCGTACTCTCGGTAGAAAAAAAATATATTATTGCGTAAAGATAGACTCTGGGTACTACCCTATTCTTTGAGGGTGCAATCCGCTGATGCCCTCATGCCTTTTTTCTTATCGGAGGTCGTAGAACTTTATTCTTTTTTCTTTTCACTACCCTTTCATTTTTTAATCTCCCTCGATTAACTACTAGGTCTTTAGTTTTTCAGGGAATTATTTCATATCAAAAGCCAAGGATAAGTTGCACGGAATATTCACCCTCCAGTTTAAATGATGTTCCAGGTTAAAACTCAGTAAATAAATAATATTGCTTTTTTTAAGAATGTTAAGAAATTTTGTTATAAATTTTAATTTTAAATCAATTTTTAAATGAAAAAGATAAATTTTCGACCCAGTAGGGAAATTTTCTACAAAAGGGCGGATTTAAAACAAAATCTATAAGCTTTTTACTTTAAAAGATACATTTCCAACAACAAAAAATTAGTTAGATTTTCAGTAAAATGAATTTTTAACTAAAAAGATTAATTTTTTACCAAAAAAAGACGAAGTTTGAAAACGAGACATGATTTTTTAACGAATTCATTAAATTTCAAACAAAAAATATAAATTTTCAATCAAGATGATGATTTTTCGTAAAAAAAATAATTTCCAAACCAAAAATACAACTTTTTAACCAAATAGTTGAATTGTCAACTTGAAAAGAGAATTTTTACCCGTAAATGGATTAGTTACATTTTTAGTCAAACCAAAAATTTTCTACCAAAAAACGCAAATTTTCAAGAAAATATTAAAATTTTAAACCAATTTGTTAAATTATCAACCAAAAATAGAGTAGTTAACTTTTGACGTAAAATAATCAATTTAAAAAAAAAGATAAATTTTTAATTAAAAAGATGAATTTTCAAACTCAGCATTCATTTTCTACGAAAAAAACAAAAACAAATTTTAAACAAATACTAAAATTTTCAACCAAAAATATAAATTTTTTACCAAAAATACTAATTTTGAACTATACACACAAATTTAACAAATTCCATGGTTATAGATAAAATATTAAACCAATTGGTTGCATTTTTAAATACAAAGATGGTTTTTTAATCAAGAAGATTAATTTTTTAAGAAAGACGTCCAATTTTTTACCAAATAGTTGCATTTTTACCTTGAAAATATGCATTTCCAACAAAAAAAAATTATCTTAATTTCGATTTAAACAAATAAAATTTAAACTAGAGGAATTAATTTGTTTACCAAGAAAAAACGAATTTTCATCCAAATACATGATTTTCAAACAAACTAACACGATTTTCAACAAAAAAGATGAATTTTCAACCAAAAAGAATAATTTTTTACTAATAAAAGAAGAATTCTAAACACAATACATGATTTCCTAAATAAATAGTCGAATTTTAAAAAAAAGATGAATTTTAAATTAAGATATAGATTTTCCGACCAAGAAAATGAATCCTCAAGAAAAAGAGATGCAAATAGTTAAATTTTTAACTTAAAAAGATAATTTTTAAATTAAAAATGCATTTCCTAAATTTTCAGTAAAACCAGTATATTTTTCACAAAAAAATTCAAATTTTCAGGAAAATATATAAATTTGTAACCAAATATAATAATTTTCAAACCAAAAATGCATTTGTTAAATTTTTAGTAAAACCAGTAGCTTTTCTACAAACAAATACGAATTTTTAAGAAAAAATATAAATTTGTAACCAAATAGTTCTAGTATCGACCAAAAATGAAATATTTTTTATTTCAAGTCCAATAAATTAAAAAAAAAATTCAGTTTTTAACCAATATGATGAATTCCCGACCCAGAGGATCGATTTTTCACACAAGAAATACAAATTTTCATTGAAATAGTTCAATTTTAAACTTAAAAGGATAAATTATTAACCAAAAAGAAATTAGTTAAATTTGTAGCTAAAAATGATTTTATAACAAAAATAAAAATTGTTTACCAAAGAATACGAATTTTCAAACAAAAAATAAATTAGTAAAATATTCAGTAAAACCAATATATTTTCTACCAAAAAATACAAATTGAAAAAAAAAATATATAAATTTCTAACCAAATAGTTGAATTTTTAACCTAAAGTAATAAATTCTTATACAAAAATAAATTAGTTGGATTTATAATAAAAAATATGTTTTCAACCAAGAATATACATTATTTACCAAAAAATACGAATTTTCAACTAAATACATAAATTTGATAAACTGCATTAATTTATATGGAATTTCAAGCAGCTGGTTGAATTTCTTAAACAAAAAAAAAATTTTTTAA
>JAUELO010000319.1:35869-46470 GCA_032357855.1 Amphibolips quercusostensackenii
AATGTCTGTGATTGGTCAGAGCGCATCACTTTGGAGGCTGGGTTCGTAGTTTTTCACACGACTGATACCCTAAAAAACGCTTTTATTATAATTACAATAAAGTTAAAAAATATTTAAACAAAAAAACCGAGTTTTAATCCAAGATGTTCTACTGCATATGTCAAAGTTATAAGAGAATAAGATACTTCTTAAAAAGAGAAAATATACTCCGCGCCTTAGTTACTTCTTATAAGACAAAAACACATTCGATATCAATCTTTTATTCTCTTTATCAATAAAGTTTTTGCATCAATTTTGGCTTTCTCTTCGAATGTAAATGATTAATAGGAAGAAATTATTAATGTCGAAGCATCAGAGCACGTGCAAGCAATTTGTAGAATGCATCATTCATGGATATCGATTAGATCAGTATAGGGTCTAACTGAAGATAGACTTACTAAATGATATCAATTCTTCTACCCTATTTTTGTGAATACGAGGAAACTCCACTCATGTTATTATTCATTTATGTCTTTTCCATCAAAGAGAAGTTGGAATGGCCAACAAAGACCCAAAATTTTTGAGTGATTCCATGTTTTCCATCAACAGATTTTAATTAAGAAAGCGTAAGCAGTTTAGAAATTCAAATAATAGTTCCTGAATTCATAAGCGATGCACACATTATAAGACGCAAAGATTTTGTTATACGCATCACTTCACTAGAAAAAATATTTCTAAATCGTTGTCGATACCTGAAAAACCAAAACAAGACACATTTTTTTGAAAGACAGTTAAAATTTTAAAAACAAGTTTATTGTTTACGTAGAAAGGTGAGATTTAAATCAAGAAAGATGGCTAACTTTCCACTTCTCTTTGTTACCGTACAGTTCTGCATAAGAATAAAGAAATTAGGCTACAGTGGTTTTTGATTTAAAGAAATGATTATCTTTTCCATGAAAAATGGGCAAGCCTTACTCGGCATATTGTCTCAATGCTATCTAAATAGACATCACTTTTTCTCCCCTGATAATATCTGGCAGGCAATTACGAATCGTGCTAAACCGTGCAGAAAAAGTTGTAGCTGTTGCACAAGACGTAAGCAGTAAGCACACTATCCGAATGCCGTAAAGATTTATGGCTAATTCTTTTTCTTCGCAAGCTTATCCGGTCATCTGAAATGAAACAGCTCTGCCAAGGTATATATGTATATTTGTGTGGGAGAGTCACCATGCCATGCCATATCCGGAGAGTTGCTGGCAATCGAGTAGCAAGGAATCTACATGCGAAAGAGGAACCAACCCTCCTGTTTCTGAGTCACTGAATCTTCCTTCTATTCATTTTATCACCGGATCCATTTGCCATCCTTTCCAAGATATTCGTGTGGATCGCGAAACGATTTGTACTCGTGCATGGGAAGACGCTCTAACACAGAGACAAATTCAGAATCGAATTGCATACGCCATGAGAGGAAAGACCTTCGCTTCAAATTCTTCAAACTCAATTTTCACGGCTTCTCATTCAAGCTTTAAGATTTGAGATTTAAGGACAAAATTCCTACCAAGTTCCTAAGTTACATCATGTAGCTAGTAATAACTACATTGCGTATGTGTAATAGATTGGCAATAACTATGTTTAATCAGACTCGGTTAAATTCCTGCATTTCCCATACACTCGGTTACGGTACGTAGTCAACACTGCACAGTGCAATGCGTAATCTAGATTAGACTCATCTAACTATACTTTATATAAAAAAACATAATTTTTATTTCATAATGATAGCTGCCATTTTGTAAGTCATAGAGTAAGCTCTTTTTCACAATTAAAATTAATAGATCTAAAATAGTAGATTTTTACTTCTATCGATCGCCGATAATTATTTCAATTTATGTGTTTTTACTTTTACTTTTAAAAACAGCTATAAATATCCAGATATATTTAATGCATAATACATGCATTATATAATTAAAATGAATAATATTCTTCACAGAATTATCAATCTGCTGGTTATGTAAAATGTATTAAATTAATCAATCTTATTTATTGATCGTGGATAATAAGGTAAAAAAATAATTAATTATTTTTCATAAATTATTATCATGCGTAATAAAATATTTTTTTTTATCCGTAAAAGATAAATAAAAAATAGTGTCAGTTCGTGGCACCATCTTAGTGCTACATTATAAAGTACAATTATGTATTTTCCATATGCGATTAAATATCTTAAAACACATATTTAAAAAAATTTATCAAGTAAAAATTATTTGAATGTTTTAGTTAATTGCTATCTACGTTGTTAGCTGATTGATTATTATATATGTACATGCGTTCTCATTTTTTAAAAAATTAGTTTTGAAGGTTATTATAATAAAATAAATGTACAAAAATGAATTTCAAATTTGAAAAAATATATATACTGTAAACATTATTCGAATCTTTCAATGAAAATAATTGTTAAATGCTTTTTATGTTGTGAACTGATTAATCAATTATCAACTGATTCTATTGGAACTTACATTTTTTGAATAAGATTGAAAGGTTATAATTAAATCAAATTTCCAAAGATGGAGGTTAAAATTGTAGAAAAACATTGAGCAAAAATTATTCAAATGTTTTAATAAAAAGCACTGTTTAAAGCTTTCTATTTTGTGAACTGATGAAAAAATTATTAGCTCATAAATTGTTTTAACAAAACTGAATTACATAAATCTTTTATTTTTATTTCTTTTCATTTAGTACTTTAATCAATTATTTAGTTTAAGGTTATGTAATTAAATATTATATATATAATTTGTGTAATAAATGTTTGTTTATATTTAAAATACCTTTATTTTAATGATGTAATTTTGGTCCAATTTTTTGATCTTCGGAAATAATTATTCAAATTTAATTTTTTTTAAATTATATGTACATTTTTTTTCAAGTTTTTCTGTAATTAGTGTAGAAGGTCATTAATAATCCAAATTTCGAGGAATGCTATTTTAAATTAAAAATAAAATATAAAGTAAAATTTATTTTAATGTTTCAATGAAAATAATGTTTAGTGCTTTTTATGTTGTGAACTAATTCACTAATTATGAATTCATTCTTTTTAAACTTAAATGTTCTAAAAATAGTTTAAAAAATTAATAATAATTAAAATTTTTATAAATCAAAGTTAAAATTTTAAGGGAAATATAAAATGAAAAACATATGAATGTTCCAAAGAAAGTCATAGTTATTTATGATTAACTGTAAGGTTATGTAATTAAATACCGTCTATAATTTATATAATAAAAGTTTCTTTTTTATTCAAAATATTTTGATATCAATTATATAATTTGTTTGAATGTTTGTGATTTTGTGTAATGATTATCTTAATTAAATTGTTAGAATTATATCTACATGTTTAAATTTTTTCTTGAATTAGTATACAAGTTTTTAATAAGCTAAATGTGCAGAATAAATACAATTTCAAATTATGTAATGTAAAAACTTTTTTAATGTTTTAGTGAACTGTTAATTTATAATTAACGATTTTATTTTGTTGAAAATATTAGATGGCATAAACATAAAATTGAAATTGATTTTTAATTAAGTAACACAAATTGATTATATACTCCAAAGTATTGTCATTGAATATTGGATATTATTTCCATAATAAAATTTTATTTCTTTTTCAAAATACCTCTATCACAATCAAATATTTTATCAAATGTTTGTGATGTTGTTTAATGAATTTCCATATCAAACTATCAAAATTATATTAACATATATTTATTTTTATTTTTAAATTAGTTGTTAAGGTTATTCATAAATCAAATATATATATGTAAATGCAATTTTGAATGAAAAATATATAATATATAATGTAAAAATGATTTGAATGCTTTAATGAAAATAATTGTTTAATGCTTTTCATGCTGTATACTGTTTAATCAATTATTAATTGATTCTATTGAAACTCAAGTATTTTGTAATTAGTTTAAAAGGTTATAAATAAATTAAATTTCCAGAAATTTAATATTCTTTCTGACTAATTTAACTAAGTCACCTCTAAATCTTATTAACTAATTATTGACTGATTAATTTTTGTGAAATTAGAAATTAGGTGAAGTTTAAGTTCCAATTGTTTTCAATTAAGTAACATTAATAGATTTTCCTGTTTGAGATTATATCATCGGATATTGGCTATTATTTGCATGATGAATGTTTATTTTTTTTTAAATGTTACAGTTATACAATTATATCTCTATTAATTATAATTATAATATATCTGTTGCTATTGTATGATTTTTATAAATGTTTGTGATGTTGTTAAATGAGGATCTAAATTTAGTTTTGAAAATTATATGTACATATGTTTTAATTTTTTTTTAAATTAATATAAGAGCTTATTAATAATTCTAACTTTTACCAAAAAAATTTCAAATTTAAAAAAGTGTATAAAGTAAAAATTATGTGAATGTTTTAATAAAAATAATTGCTCAAAGCTTTTAATGTTGTGAACTTATTAATTAACTATTGACTGATTAATATGTTTATCAACATTGAATAACACGAAGATTGAATTTTAATTTGTCTTCTTCAAGTAACATAAATTGATTATTTGCTTTAAGATTATGTAATTGTATATTGGCTATCATTTCGATCGTGAAAGTTTATTTTTTCTTTAAAAACCTGTATTGCAAGTATATGATGTTTTCAAATGTCTGTGATGTTGTTAAATGAGTATCTGAATTTAATTTTTAAAATCAGGTTTACGTATTTTTAATTTTGTTCTACATAGTTTGAGAGTTTATGAGTAAATTAAATGTACAGAAATACAATACCATTTTTTTTAAATGTACAATGTAAAAATTATTTGAGTGCTTCAATGACAATAATTGTTCGATGCTTTTTATGCTGTGAACTGATTCATAAATTACTAGCAAATTCTATTAACTTAAATTTTCTGAAATTCGTTTAACAGGTTATTGATAAATCAAATTTTCACAAATCAAAGTTAAAATGAAAAAAATCAATCAAGTGAAGATTATTTGAATGTTATGATAAAAATAATAATTTAACTTTAAGTGATGTATCGTTTTTTACTGGTAATAAAATCACTTACGAAAGAACAATAAGATCACCGATTGAGACTCATAATGATCATAATTTTAATCAATATTACAAGCGCTACCTAGGTCAGGTATTATTAATTTCTCTTCAAAACAAAGATATGGAAATCATTTAGGAACAATAGACCTATTTGCATCGTCTGAAAGCTCACCAAAGGAGGATTTCATCTATCTTAAAAAAAAAAAAATGACGCTCAGACCATCTGACCTACAGCCACTTTGCAAGTGTAAAAAAGATTCAGGAAATAAACAGAATCAAACAGGGGATAGGCTATTCTTTTGTTGAAAAAATTAATTTTTAACAACAGAAAAACACATTTTTACCCAGAAAAATAAATTTTCAACTAAAATTCTTAATCTTTAGCAAAAAAATTACTTTTCTTAAAGTAAATAAGCTTTTAACCAAGCAGTTAAATTTTCGACAAAAAAATATGAATTTTTAACACAAGAAATCAAGTTTCAACATTCATCAGACAAGAGTCCTAAAAACGAATTAACAGTTAAGTTATTTGCACACTATTAACTAAGATTTCCGACTGCTTTTTAATAGTTTACATTTAATGGTACTCTTGTTACTACGAAAAAGGTTTATTTTAAAGTCAAGTCTTCTTTGAAAATAGTTTAAATATCAGGAAATTTTTTTCCGGTGTAAGAATTTAAGTTGAAAAATTAAATATAAAAAAAATAATAGTCCAGTTGGTAGCCGCACTTGTTTCTGTGTTATTTGCAATAAGATGAGCCAATCGCTTCAATGCTCTTCGTCGCGTCCCGTCACGTTGCGTTGAATGAAAAGCATAGCGGCATGGTATGGCACTTCAAAGAACTTTCAATTGAATTTCAAACGGCATACGAGTAAGGGGTGACTTTCAGAAAGTCAATCCAGAGTTGCAATGTTCACTTTAACCTGTAGCAGGTGCATCCTCGTAGACTCGATATCGTGGATATCGCGCTTCGTCAAATTCTGGAATTACACTAATTTCTGGCCCCCATCCTTTCAATACCGATCAAGACACGTATTTGCTTTCCTATCTATATACAATCCTCGGAAATTATCTACATGGCTAGCGCTAGCAGCAAAATCATTGCTGTCTTTGAGATTTTATTTCTTATTCAAAACAAAATCCTAAAACTTTTTTAGAACACCCTTGGAGTCTTTATGAAATTCTGTACAAAATGACTTTTTATAAAGATATTTTTTAAAATTTGGAGAAAAAATACGACGTTAAAAGATTTTTTAAAATATTTAGGAATTTCTCGAATTTTGTAACTTGACTGCAACTTACGATATGAACAAGGAAAGTTTTAACGGAAATCTAAAATTCATGTCAGACAGTCCATGTAGTCTTACTCTTAATTAAAACTAATGAAACTTGAAAAAGATTCACGGGTTCCTAAGATATGACCACAAATTTCCATGAGAGTCTACGTCCAGTTTCAGTCTAGTCGGTGATCACTGGTGTCGCGCGGCATCGCTGGTTTCGCCGACTAAAACTGGCACTGACACACTTCGACATTTTCAGTCATATCTAGGGATCCCATAAAGATTTTTTAAAATTTTATTGGCTTAAATTAAAGACAAGACTTCTAGGACTGCCTAGTTTGAATTTCAGATTTTAAATACAACTTTCCTAGTTTATGCCTTGAGTTAAAGCTGAGGTACAAAATTGGAGACAATATTCGGATAATTTTTAAAAACTTCTCACATGGTATATTCTCTTCAAAATTAAAAAAAAAAACATATCTATTACGGTAGATTTGACGTGAAATTTAACAGGCTTGTCAAAAGATGTTTAAACAAGTTTCTAGTTCTTTTTTTAGACGAGGAATTACATTTCAAATCCAGCAGTGATTTTTAGTAGCGCTCGCGATAGCCGTGTAAATAATGCCCGACAGTAGTTTATATTGTCCAGGCAAATTCACGCAGGCTGAAATAAAAAATTCACAATTATTTAATTTTAGATTAAATGAAAAGCAAGTTTTTTAGATTGGAATTTTTTATAACCATTTCTTTAGAATATAATTAACTAAATACGTAATTGACAAAATAAAATTTTATTTTTTTACTTTTGTCGCTCAATTAGTTAGCGGACTGGGATTTAATATTATTTTAGATAGTTCAAGGGTTTTTTAAGGAATTCAAGCAAATTTGATTAAACTTTAAGTAATCACCTAAACACAAATTTTTAAAGATTTTAAAATTTGCCAGAGGCTTTACCAGTATTTAAAACATTCCACGCCTTTTTTAAAGGAATTTCCTTAAATTTCAGAAAATTTTAAAGGATTCTATATCAGATTAATAAAATTTAATTACATTTTAAACAACGTAAAGGGTGTTAGAAAAATTCCTAAAATTTCAAAATATTGCAAAGGTTAAAAAAAAATCAAAGGTTTCTACTAAGGCATTTAAATTAACTTAAAAGAATTTATCTACAAAAATCAAGGGATTATGAATAGTTTTGAAGATCTTAGGAGACTTTATAATATTTTCAGGTATTTGTGAAGATTAACAATTTTTTAGTATATTTAAAAGGTTTAAAATAAATTTTCCAATAATTTGAGAAGTTTTAACGGCTTTCAAAAAATTTTTAAAAAGTTAAAACATATTTGGGTATTTTAAAAGATTTCTAGGAATTTTCAGTACACTGAAATACATTGAAAAAAATTCTAGAAGATTTGAAAAAAATGCATGTGGTTAAAAAAAATTCCACAAAATTTCGAAGGATATGAAATAATTGTATAGGGCAGTTTTGTGCATACACTATCGTCTTCAACGATTTATGACATTTTTGATAACCGCTAACAAAATTTAGGCCTTATTGAAATTTCTTATTCTCAAAATATTATAAAATCACTTTTAATCTTTTTATTTCATAAATTCTAATAAAGATCTTAAAAAACACGAGAAATTCCGTGATGTATGATATTTCCTAAAAGCCTGTAAAATGTATTAAAATCCCTTTTAAATTTCTTAAAATTATTTATATCCTTGGAAATTCTATAGATTACTTTACAATTTTAAAAAAATTTGTTGGAATCTTTTAAAATATAAATTCTTTCAAATTTTTCGATATTTTGGGAAATCCTTCAAAGCCACATGCATTTTTTAACGCTTGAAATCATTAAAATCATTGGAGATTTCTTTAAATTCCTTAAATCTCTAGAAAATTCTCTCAAATCCATTTAAACATACCCTAAATTAGATAAAATCATCTTAAATCTTTCAAGATACCTTGATATTTTGTGACGCACTTAAAATTTTAAAAAAATATTAAGAATACCTTGAAATATTCAAATTCTTTTAAATCTTTGCAAATCCCTTAAGATTATTATAATCTATCAAAAAAAAAAAAAATTTTTAATTCCTTTTAATCGTTTTAAATACCTAAACTTTTGTAAATCGATTCTTCAAAATCCGTGAAAGTATTCTAAAATCCGTAGAAATCTCATGAAATACATGAAATCTGATTATGTTTCTTGAAATCTCTTAAAAAATTTAAAATCATCTGAGGATCACTAAAATCCTAAAAAAATCTGATAAAAATCCCTTAAAAATACTTTGAGATAATCATAAATCTTAAAAGTCCTCTGCAATCAGCTAGCAAAAACTATTGTTTCGAACACTGTGAGCCTAAATTTGGGGAGAACTGGCGACTGAGTTCTTCATCACCACAATACAACTGCCCACTCACGGCAGCTTATTCAACAATTTCTGCTAAAACACAGGCTAACACAAATTCGGCAGTCTCAATACAGTTCTAACCTAGCTTTCTTTGATTTCTGGTTGCTTCCCAAATTGAAGTATTCTCTAAAGGGAATGCGAGTTAAAGTCGAAGAGGAAATAAAACAGAATGCGATGCTGCAGCTGTTGGCTGTTCGGAAAGGTAAGTTTAAGGAGTGCTTCCAAAAGTGTCAGGGTCGCTGGAAGAAGGTTGTGGCTTACAAAGGGATGTCCTTTAGAGAGGATGTCATTGCTATTAACCAGAATTACCTCTCACGCTTCGTACACCACAAGGCCGGATACATTCCTGACAATCATCTCTCTACCCTCAGGCTACTTTTCTATATCCGTGCCTGATTACACGCGTTTCATTTAGACATATTTTTTTTCACTAGGTGTCATTTGACGTAGAATTTCATAAGCTTCCTAACTGTTGTTTATAAAAATGTCTAGATTTATTTTCAAACGAGTTATCATGTATTAAAGTCATCAGCGGTTTTTAGTGCTGCTCTTGCTAGACGTATAGATAATTTTCGCCGAGAGTGTACAATGGATACACGTTCAAGTGTAAAGCGAGATAGATAAAGGCTTAACTGGGGAGAGAGAAACTCAGAATGAGGTCTTGCAGCTTGGCAAGGACGATCAGATACCCAGGACGCTTGGACGCTTGTCCTTCCTCATTGGCGAGCAGCCGCGCGTCATCCCTCGGGAGCATTTTCCGTCCCGTTATCTCCAGGATTTCTCGTTAAGCGGGATTCGTTACCACGATTGTATATTGCTCATGCTCTGAAATGTACGTACAGTCACTGGTATTGTCACTATTGTCAGTGACCTCCGACAATGAATTGCGTCTGCGCCCTCTTTTTTTATTAAACCTTATCTACCTCTTTTTATTTTATTCTTGGAAAAAACAGGAGAATTACCTGAATTTCTCTATGAAAAAATATTACCAGAAAAAGAAAAAATTGCATGCATTATAAGTTGATACTGACGTTGCAAACTGCCCTGATTTAAATCATAGTCACTTTTAGTGTTTGAAATAATTTGTGTTACCAATAATAATTCCCGGAAGCGATTCTTTGTTCATTCGCATTTTGTACTCCTTGAAAAATTTTTTTCTCTATTCTTTACTGCGAATCATGACATAAGCATCCCACTTGATTTTACCAAAGATCGATTATTTCAGCTTATTACCATAAATATCATTCACATATTTCGTCTTCTCTTGACCTCCCTGACTTAGAACAGATCGGTACGCAAAGACATATCATCAAGGCGTCAATCTCCTTGTCATTTAAGGTTTGATCGAGGGGCAGACTTTCGAATTTCGCTTTTCACAGAGGGAACGTTTCCTTGGTGACCGAAGGGAGCCAGCGCAATCCTAACCACCATATGTATGCCTCTCTTGTTTGTCTTTCATATTGATAGAGTATTGATATGCTCCACCCCTGTGTTCTACCAAGGGTAAGAGAGTAAGGGAGAGATAGAGAGAAAATCATATCTCTGTCGCGCCAAAGCAAGCAGTCCGGCACTGTTACTACAGCCTCGTTAATGGACAATGCTTCCCAACCTTTAGGTTTATACAGCACTATACGTGGAGACGTGATTTTCGCAATGGAAAACATCACACGCGATTGTCTGCGTCAAAGAAAAGCAATGGCTCGTAGGATGTAGCATTTTGGTAGACCAATTAGAAATCAATTCTGTTATATGTGGCCAATTTCCTGCAACCAAATCTACTTGCATGTGGTAAGAATTACGTGCAACTTTGGTTATTATTACCACATAAAGTATATTATTATTAGGTG
>JAUELO010000319.1:78834-92919 GCA_032357855.1 Amphibolips quercusostensackenii
GTATCCAGTTCCTTCTAGCTCATCAAACTCTGTTCAGTAAGCAAATTTCGAATCCTTTTACGCCGGATATTGCTATTTTCTGCTTGAACTTTATAATTAAGTTTCTTTCGACCTTATATTTTATAACTAATTTTTATTCATAATCCCATTCTGAGGAGGACTCTTGTTTTAATTAAGGATCCTTAACATATTGCGGTACACTCTTCAAAAATTTTTGTAGCTGCATTTCGAACCTAATAGTTACATTTTTAAGCCTAAAAGGCAAACTGGGTTCATAGATGTTGAATTATCAACCAGCAAAATTGGATTTTCGACCAAAAATACATCTTCAGCCAAGAAAGATGAAATAGCTGCCATAAAATATAAACTTTGAATCCAAATAGAAATGTGTTTAACAAAATATAACAAACTGCAAAAATAATGACTTTACTGAAATAGTTAAATTCTTAAATAAATCATAACTCTTACAATAAAACATCTGAATTTTTCACCAAACAGTTGAATTTTTAACCTGCAAATAATTAATTATCTCAGAAAAGACGATTTTTTTTAAACGTATATAGTTTGAATTGAAAAGAAGTCTTTAGCAAAATGCATGTATTTTTAAACTAATAAATAAATTTCTAACTAGAAAAAGAAGTATTCAATCAAATATACAACAGTTAAATTTCTATCATGAAAATAACGTTGAAAAAAAGAATTATCAATCAGTTAAACTCAAAAATAAAAGCCGAATTTTAAACAAAATAATTGAGTACATGAACTTACGACAAAGTACTTAAGTTTTTAAAATTTAAAGTTCAAATATCTCAGAAACCAGTGGACATTTGAACCATAACAGAAGAATTTTCAACATAAAAAAAGTAATCAAGTAAAAAGAAAAATATTCCACGAAATTTTTGCGGACTGAAAAATTATTTTTCTACAAAAATCCAATTACAAATAGAATAGTTTAATTTTTAAAATGAATAGTTTAATTATAAAATATAAATCTATAACTAAAATGATCTCTTGGGCTGCAGATTTTAATATTATATTAATTTTATTTTTTTTATTCAAGAATTAATTTTTTTAACTATAAATATAATTATTCCAAACAAGTTGAAAAATACTATCTTGAATTAAACAGTCATGTTTTAGAGTGAAAAATCAAAAGAAGCTTGTTTTTAAAAAAATTTTTGTTTTTTCCTGATGATTTAACTATTTTATCGAGAATTTACTTTAAGGGAGAATTTTAAATCGTATTTTGATAAAAAAGTGATGCTCTCAAAAGAAAACTTATCCGTTTAGGTGAAATATTTAGCTATTTTTTTTTAATTTAAATATTTTTTTGAGAGTTTGATTGATAAACTATAAAACTCAGGGAACTCACAACACTGAGAGAATTTAGAAAAATCTAAAGAACGTAGAAAACTCAGAAAACTCAGTATACTAAGAAAACTCATAGAATTAAAGGAACTTAGGGAACTCATGAAACTCAAAAAGACAAAGAGCTCAGTGAGCTCAAAAACTCAGGGAACCTATGAAACTCACTAAGCCTAGGAAACTCAGGAAACTTAGTAGACTTAGTAAACTTAGGAAACTTAGTAAACTCATAAAATTAAAAAAACTCATGGAAATCAGAAAAACTCATAAGCCTAGGAAACGAAGGGAACCCAGGAAGTTCAGAAATCTTAGGAACTTAGAGAACTAAAAGAACTAAGGGAACTCCAAAAACTTAGGAAACTTGAAGAACTCAGAAAAATTAAAAGAACTCAGGGAACTTAGTAAGGTAAGGAAAATCAAAGAAATAATAAAACTCAGGAAACTCAGAAAGTTAAGGAAAACTCAAGAAACTCAAAAACTTAGAAAGCTTAGTGAACGCAAAAAACTCAGGAAACTCAGGAGGCTCAGGGAACTGAGAACATTCAGGAAACTCAAGAACCTTGAAGAACTCAGTAAACTTACTAAAATCAGGAAACTCAGGAAATTCATTGACCTTAAAAAACTTAGAAAAAAACAGGAAGCTCAGAAAACTTAGTTAACACAGAAAAATCAGGAAACTCAGGAGACTCAAGAAACACAAAAAGCTTAAACGACTCAAAAACTCAGGAAGATAATTTATCTCAAAGAACTTATGGAATTTCCAAATTCAACAACTAGGGCGTAACATGTGAAAAAAAACTATTTTTAGTGTTTCGTATCTCCAAAAAGAAGCCCTTAAAGTTTTGAGTAGTTGTACGTTTGTCCGTCTGTGGAACTACTAACTCAAGACTCACAACTTACAACTTGAAACTCGGAAAACTCTAGAAACTCAGGTCACTCAGGAAACTCAGGGACACCAAAAGCTCAGGAAGATCACTAAAGTCAGAAAACTCAGGGAAGTGATGACACTCATAAGGCTCAGGAAAATCATGTAACGCAGGAAACTTAGTAAACTTATGAAATTAAAGAAACTCAGGGAAATCAGGAAAACTCATAAACTTAGGAAGCAAAGGGAACCCAGGAAGTTCAGAAATCTCAGAAACTTAGAGAACTAAAAAAACTAAGGGAACTCTGAAAACTCAGGAAACTCGGAGAACTCAAAAAAATCAGAAGAACTCAGGGAACTTAGCAACTTAGTAAGGTGAGGAAAATCAAAGAAATAATAACACTCAGGAAACTCAGAAAGTTAAGAAAAACATAAGAAACTCAAAAACTTAGAAAGCTTAGTGAACGCAAAAAACTCAGAAAACTCAAGAAGCTCAAAGAACTCAGTAAACTTACTAAAGTCAGGAAACTCAGAAGAATCACGGAACTGAACAAACTCATTAAACTAAAGAAACTCATCGACCTCAAGAAGCTTAGGAAACTAAAAGAACTTAGGAAAATCGAAAAACTGAGAAAACTTAGAAAACTTAGGGAACTCAGAGAACTCATAGAACTCAAGAAACTCAGGGAACTCAAAGGACTCAGGAAACCCAGTAACCTAATGCAACTCAGGGAACACATGAAGCTCACGGAACTCAAACAAATAAGGGAAGCAGAACAACAGGAAGTAAGGTAAGATAAAGAGGGCAGAAGATTAAGGGAAATGTGTAGGAAGTGAGAAGAGAAGGCAGTAGATGAAAAAGTTCGGAAAGAAAAAGAAAAGCGAAGGTTAAAGTAAGGAAGAGGAAGTATAGGTGGAAAGAGGAAGTAAAGAAAAAATGGGTAAGTAGAGAAGGGACTATATGTAAGAAAAAGTCTTGAAGGACTTATTTACATCTTAATAGGCTGCGAAACCTATTTTGTAGGCGCCCAGTATCTACTGTAATTAATTTCTGGTTAAAATCACAGAAAAAAATAGAAGTTCATCTAAATTTATGAAAATTGGCGAATGTAAGAGGTTTAAAATTGAATCAATTATAATAATCAAAATCACTCTCAAGAGGTGCTTCAAGAAGAGACGATGCCTTAGGGTATGAGTGCAATAAGTGCACTTGCGTCACATTCACAAATCATAGCTTCCGGCGCGGTTCTTTCTCTACAAAATCCCTCCTCGTGCCTGCACTCTCAAATGCAAGGAAGGCTCTCAAACGTTCAAAGAGGGTCGCACTTTCGCCTGAACCATTTCACGTCCGTTGGAAAATGAGAGAGAAACTGAAAAAGGCAAGAAAAAAGAACAAGGTGGAAGGTAGAAAAAAAAATTCAAAAGAGACTGGATCGTCCTGATCGTGATTCGAAATCGAAGGATACAATCGAAGAAGAAAGTCAGCTGAAGGTACAACAAAAGGCAAAAAAAATTCTTTTAACTGTATCGTTTAGAGGCTTTGTTTGACACAAAGGTTCACACAAAAAGAATTCTTTAAAGATTTTGTAACACGTAATGCTTCTTGGATCAATAATTAAAATTCAAATCCAAAACGTGAACTTTTTAAATTTAGAATTTATGTATTTTTTGAATATTAGTCTTTCTTGTTAGAAAACTAATATTTTTCTCTAAAAAATAATCTTATTTATGTGAAAATTTAACTACTTTGTTAAAAATGGGAAAAATGTTGCCAAAAGTGTTTTTTTTGCTGCAGATTTAAGATTTTAGTTAAAAATTTATCTTTTTAGTTGAAAATTAATGTGTTTTGATAAAATTTTTTTTTATTAGTAGAAAATGAATCTTTTCAGTTAAAAATTCTTCTCTTTAATACAAGATTTAAGTACTTTTTTAAAAATTAATTTTTTTGGTTGAAGATTTATAAGTTGAGTTGAAAATTGATATTTTTGTGTGAAAATTGAACCATTTCGTTTAAAATTCGTCTTCTTTTGGTTATGGATCAATTTTTCAACTGAAAATTAAATCATTTTATTTTTGATTAAAGATTGATCCCTCTTAGTTGAAAATTCATGCGTTTTGTCAAAAATTCATGCGCTTTGTTGAAAATTCGTCATTTTCGGTAGAAAATTAATCTTTCTAGTCAAAATTTCATCTTCTTCCTTAAGAATACTACTTCTTGATTGAAGTTTGAACTATTCTTAGAAAATTAAATCTTTCGATAAAGATTTTTTATTTTGCTAGAAAATTTATTTATTTAGTTAACAATGTAACTGTATTGTTAATAGTTTGTTTTCTCTTTTTTTTTAATTTTAATTAAAAAATCAAATATACTAATTTTGGTTAAGGGGTTGTATTTTTAAATTAGAAACTTATGTATTTTGTTAACGATTTATATTTCTTGTTGAAAATGCATCTTATTGCTGGAAAACTCAAGCTTTAGGAAAAATTCAAAATACTTTGTGAAAAGCGTAATCGCTTAGCAAAAAATTTATTTTTTTTTTGATAAAGATTTATCTTTTTAGGTGAAAATTAAAAAATTTTATTATAAATTTGTCTTTTTAACAGAACATTATTCTTCTTCAAAAATGTATGTTTCTGGTTAAAAATTGTACTACTTGCTTAAAAGTGCATGTTCGGCGAAAACTGAGAGCGAATCTAAAAAAGGTCTTAAATACGTAGAAGCTATGAGCTGGAATGTAGAAAAAAAATGCCAAAGAGATAGGATTGTCTCGATCGTGATCCGAAAACGAAGGATACAATCGAAGGAAAAGAGAAGCTTAAAAGAAAGAGGAAACCTTAGAAGAAAGTACAAGAGCTGGTGTCTAAAGCATGTAACGATCGTTTGTTTCCACGATTGGTTTGCAATAGAGCGTCTTCTAGTTAGAGGATGTTTGTTTTTAATTAAAATCAGTCGTAGCCAATTTCGCCCTTATCCACCCAATAACTCATCCTACGAGCACTGCGTCAAGTGGAGTTCTTAATATTTAATTAAACCATCCGCATCCGCATCGTCCTTTTTATTAGCTATGCATCCGTCCTTTCGTAATTATTAAGTGCTTTTTGCTCAAGAGAAGGCAGGCTTATTCAAAAGTCTATAGGACAAAATCTTTTAAAGATTTTACTACAGTTTTATATTGTGCTTCTAGAATGGACACAATAAACATTTTCGTAATAAAAACAAATGCAAATTAATTTATTATCATTTGAATATGGACGCTAGAATATTAAATTTAGTGAGAAATTATTAAAAGTTATGAACTTTTATTACTAATAATCTTTTACAACAGCCGGCGGACGGATCAGCATATCTGGAATACGGTGCGGTCTGGGTGACCGCATGTTCATAAGTCCATACTAATTTGTCACGTTTTGCATAATTAAGAAATAATCGGGATGTAAGATTTTACTGGTACAATCGCGTTATCTACTCTAGAGTATTCGCATTAAGCTTAAGTTTATTTCTCTGTGACATTTTTCGTTATGTATAGAGTCGAACCTGGATTTCTCTCCCCTTTAGCGTCCCCTTCCGGAATTGACGCTGCGTCACAAACTCTGGTGAGAGAAGTTGCGGGGCCGAAAGTGGAAGTCATTCGTGGACCTACAGAGATTGTTTTTAACCGAATGGTTTAATTTTCAAACAAAAAAAAAACAAAATTTGATTATAAACAGTTGCAATTTTCAACCAAAAAGTTTAATATTAAAGCTAGAAAGACGACTTTTTAACGAAACAGTTAAATTTTTGCTAAAAAATTTATCATTTTTATTTAAAAATTCACTCATTCTGTATAAAACTCATCTTCACGTGCATCAATTCAGTAACATTATTTACTTTGAGTTTTTCAAATCGCCCAATCGGCGAATAGATGAATTTCCAGCAGAGAGGATTAATTTTCTACAAAAAAAATTCAATAAAAAAATACAAACTTTTAAACCAAACTATAAATTTTTAACCAAATAGAATACCTATTAATTGAAAAAGTATAATTTCTAATTAAGTGGTTGCATTTCTCACTAAAAAGAATCAACTTTTAACAAAGAGGACTAATTTCCTAAGAACAAAGAAGAATCAGCAACAACAAAGGCTATTAAAAATTTAGGTAAATAGTTAAATTTGACACCAAGAAGATGATTTTTAACCAAAAAGATAATAATTCTACAGAAGGAATAAATCTTTAACAAAATAGTTGAATTTTCAACTAAGACAGATGAATTTTGAATGGAATATTATAATTCTTGACTTGTAAAAAAATTCAACCCCAAATAAAATAGTTGAATCTTTATTTTAAAAAATTAATTTTCAATTTGACACGCCTGCTTCAAACTGGGTAATTGAATTTTTGACAAAAAAATGAGTTTTTAACAATCTTGTTGCACTTTTCACAAAATATGTAATATTCAACTAGTTGCATTTTTTATAAAAAAAGATTACTCTTTAACAATACAGTTCCATTATCAGCAGGAAAGTAGAATTTCCAACTGAACAAGATAAATTGAAGTTTATTAAAAACACGGTAAAAAGAGAGAATTCTTTTTATAAGGGAAGAAGAGGGAAATGAAGCAAACAGTGTAAAGTATGAAACCGTTTCAGGGCAACTCGTCTTTGCAAAACATGCAAAATTTGTTAAAATTTAGCATGAGCAAATGAACCAAATTTTATATAAATTTGTACTGGTATTTTAACTGACCCCTTCCCCCCGTTACCAACTTAATTTGTGTCATAGCCTCATTCTTCTCTCCTATTCGAAGCATAGTTTATGAACAGCCCCTATCCTGATTTGATTTAAGATCTATTCTATTTATGACTCATTTATACCCTGTTTGCCCTTTCTGAACAAAACTATAAAAATTTCTATCATTTTTCCCTGCTTATTATCTCTATTTATGGCTTTTTATGACCTATTTTTCTAGTTCAACCTTAGAAGATCCCTAAGAAATTTCTTAGTATAAACAAACCACGTAAAATATAACAAAATTCGGATCATACTCACAAAAATCCCTATTTATCTTGACTCCTGTCCATCTCTATTTATAGCTTCCAATGCCCTAATGTTTTAATTAGAGTCTAGGAGAGCCTTAGTAATTTTATTAGCATAAACAAACTACGTAAAATATAAAAAAATCCGCATTTAACTCTAGAAAATATCTATTCATCGTGCTTACTGTCTATCTCTATTTGTGGCTCTTTGTGCCCTAGTTTTCTGACCCAACTCTAGAAGAGCCTTAAAAATTTCTAAGCATAAACGAACTACGTAAAAGATAACCAAATCCGGATCAGAATCTAAAAAATTTCTATTATTCTGCCTCCTGTCATCTCTATTTATGGCTTCCTATGCCCTATTTTGCTGATTCAACTCTAGAAGAAGCTTAGACAATTCCTTAGCATAAACAAACTACGTGAAGAATAACAAAATCTGGATCAAACTTAAAAAAATCACTATTTACCATGCCTCATGTCCATTTCTATTAACGTCTTTTTATGCCCTATTTTTCTGATCTTACCCCTAAGGAATCTTAGAAAATTCCTCACCATAAGAAAACGACGTGAAGCATAACGAAATCCAGATCAAACTCTAACAAATTTCTATTTATTTTGCCTTATGTCCATTTCTATTTATGGCTCTCTATTACTAATTTTCTGGATCTTACTTGAGAAGAACCTGAAAGAATTTCTGAGCATAATAAACAACGTTATATATAACAAAATCTTGATCAAAGTAAAAAATTCGGGTTTATCCTGCCTCCTGTCCATCTCTATTTATGTCTTTCCATTACCTATTTTTCTAAACTAACTCTAAATAAGTCTCCGAAAATTCCTAAGCATAAACCAGCTACGTATAGTTCAACAAAAAATTAGGATCAAAGTCTAGAAAATTCCTATTCATACTGCATCCAGTTGATCTCTGTTTATGGCTTTCTATGCCCAAAGTTTTTGATCCAACTATAGAAAAGCCTAAGAAATTTGATATCATATCCAAACTACGTGAAATCTAACAAAGAGTGGATTAAACTGTCAAAAATCCCTATTTATCCTGGTACTATGTCTTTACTTATAAATTATTATGCCTTATTCTTCTGATCCAATCCTAGAAGAATCTTTGACAATTTCTCAATATAACAAACCACGTGAAATATAAAAAATCAGGATCAAAATTCATAAAATTCGTATTTATCCTGCCATTAATTATTCAATCTCTATTCACGTTTTTCTTTGCTCTATTTTTCTGATCTAACTCTAAAAGAGCCTTTGAAAATTTCATTAACATAAACAAACTACATAAAATCTAACGAAATCCGGATCAAACTCTTAAAATTCCTATTTATCCTGCCTCCTTACCATCTCTATTTGTTTCTTTCTATTCCCTAATTTTCTGGTTCAACCCTACAAGAACCTTAGAAAATTCATTAGCATTAACAAAGTACGTAATATATAATGAAATCCGGATTAAACTCTGAAAACTCCCTCTCTATCCTGCCTCCTATATACCTCTATTTATGTCTTTCTATGACCTATTTTTCTAATCCATTTCTACAAAAACCTTAGACAATTTTTTACCCTAAACAAACTATGTAAAAATAAAAAAATCTGGGTCAAATTCTGAAAAATCCCTATTTACCCTGCTTTTGTCTATTATTGTTGATGTGTTTCTATGCACTATTTTTCTGATCTGAGTTTAGAAGAATTTCAAAAAATTCCTTAGCATAAACAAACTACGTAAAAAAATAACAGGATCCTGATTAAGCTTAAAAAAATTATATTTATTCCGCCTCCTTTCCTACCCTGCTTATGGCTTTTGATGTCCTATTTTTCTGATTCAACTCTATAAAAGCCTCATAGAATTTTTTGGCATTAACAAACTACGCAAAATATAACGATTTCCGGATAAACTCTAAAAAATTTGTATTTATCTGGACCCTTGTCCATCTTTATTTACGTCTTTCTATGCCCTATTTTTCTGATCTAACTCTAGAAGAACTTTGGAAAATTCCTTTACATGAGCAAACTGCGTTGAACATAAAAAAATTCTAAAAAAAACTTTCCAAAAATTATATTTATCCTGCCTCCTGTCCATCTCTATTTACGTCTTTCTATGTCCTATTTGTCTAAACTAACTCTAGAAGAATCTTAAAAAATTCCTCAGCATGAACAAACTCCGTGAAACATAACAAGATTGGGATCAAACTCAAAAAAATCCCTAATTATCCTGCCTGCTGTCCATCTCGATCAATGGCTTTGTTTGTCCTATCTTCTGATCTAATACTAGAAGACTCAAGAAAATTCTCAAGCATAAATAAAAAACGTAAGGCATAACAAAATAAAAAAGCAAATCTTTGTTTTAATTAGTCCATCGTTTTATTTCGAAACTTTCATCGCGAGTGGACACTTTAAATAGAATTTCCCTCATTACCAGCTGCCTCTGCTTTCACACCTATACATGTGCAATCGTATAGTGATAGTTAAAATACAATTTTCGTTTCACTAAAGTCTTTCCAACGGCGTTTTATTGCACAATGTAGCAGCGCGTGTATTTTCTCGAACCACTGTAAACTGTTCGAAGCCCTCTTCTGCACCACCTCACTCTCTTATTTTTCTTCGCTATCCAACCGTTCAGAAGAATCCCCTTTCCAGTTCAGTTGTATTTTCAGCGAATAAGAGAGGTGTTTTTCTCTCGCTGTCGTTGTCTAGTGGTTGTTTATCGGCTTCTCTTTTTACCAAGAAGGAAAACTAAGGAGAGGCAAATTCAGCTTTTTCAGCGCATGAAGGACGCACAATGGGAGCAATAGTTTAAAATGCGGAGCTTTGTGTTTGGTGAGGCATTAAAATTGGATATATAAGTCAAATAAAATAAAGACAAGTTTCATTGATTCTTATAAGCACACAGATTAAATATGGGGTAAAGAAATTGATTAGAAATGAACGCTGATATTATGAACAAATTGGATAGAACAAATTGGATAAAACGAATTAGATAAAACAAATTAATTGAATTCTTCTTAAATTGACAAAGAAGAACTAATAATACCTCTATAATGACCATGAAAGTATAAGTTTTTTTTGGATTTATTTCTGAGGTGTCTCGCGATGACTTCAGGAAAAAAATGTTCAGTTTATAGTTTTCTTTCTGCAACTTTAATTTTTGTTTTTAACATCAAGTAAAACTGGAAGATCCAGAACTCGACCTCATTCCTGTCTCAGGAGGATACCTGCTTTAGGACAATTTCACTCTTTCACTTCCTAGAACGTCGATTCGACTGGCAGTCAAAGCTTTGTGTCATTTTTGAATCCAACGAACTGTTTTCTAAATGACTTCCTGACCTACCGGTCTGATCGTGATTTTATTTCAACGGTAACAAGTTTAGACTAACAGTCGAATCAATATCTTCAGATGTTTGAAAAGAAAATTCTTGCCGATCTATTCATATTTGCATAAGTTACTAAAAGGTCCATCAATTTCCTCCTTCATTTGGCCAGTCAAGTATCAATTACTTAATAGATTAGGGATCTGCAAAGGTAGATCCTGTTTCTGCTCTCAATCCCAGGCCAATAGGTCCTTGAAGAGAGTTCAGATTTACAAACTGAAGCCTTTCAAATAATTTTTTGTATAGGGTCATAAACTTCCTGTCGGTTTTCCGTCAAAAAAAGAAGCCAGAACCACCAGGTAATCCCGGGCCAGGCTGCCTATCCTGAACACAAGTAGTCCAGAAGGGCCAGACCATGAAACGATTTCGACCAGGAGCAGGTGCGAGCACAAGTCGTGAACCGCCTAGTAAACCTGAATATAATATTGAAGAGGAAAATAAATATTTTGGTTACTTCTTAAGAATATTAATTACTATTCTATTTTCAAACACATATACTTTTAACTTAATTATTATATTTAGTTGATACCTTGGATACTTCTTAATGAACATAACATATGTTGCAAAGGCAAAGAGTAACCAGAACCAGTCGAACTTCAACATTATTGATTCCTACACACAGAAAAATATGGTATATCGTTTACGATTTTGAATTACTTAAATTTTTTACTTTTCTTCAGCTTCTTAGTTATAAAAAAATAATAAATAACTGTGAAAGATTATATTTTTGTAAAGTAATCGCTTTCTTTTTTAAGTATTTTTTCGCTGAAATAAAAATTTCAATTTATTCAGTTACCTTTTATTGTAATAACTTGATTATGAAAATGAAGGCAAATGCAGGAGATAAGCGCGTGATAACTCATGCAAAGGTTCTTATAATATCTACTTAATGCAAATCCTATTTCAGCAGTTCAGACCTCATTCTCAGCACATGCGTCTGTATTCGTACTTTAAGAACGTCTAGAACCTAACTTACGGGGATGACTCAGTTTTGCCGAAATTTTCAATTCTAAAAGAACTAAAAGTATCCAAAATTTGTCTTCCCAAAATTTTTTTTCCCAAAATTTTTCTTCCTAAAATTCTAAAACAGGCAATTTTTATATTTCTGAAAATATCAAATTTTCCGAATTTTCAAATTTCCGAATGGTGTAAATTGTTAAATTTTTTATTATACGAAAATAGTGAATTTGTTAATTTTTGAATTAACGAAAATAGTAAATGGTCGAATCGTTATGGCAAATAATAAATTTCCGAAGTTTACGAAAGAAAATAAAACTACTAGAACTGTTTATTCATGGAATTTCAAAACCCGAATCTCCATATTAATTAATTAATTATAATCTTTTATTTCAAGAAGGTTATTTATTCTTAAGTAGACTATTAAATCTTTTTTTCAAGAGTTGGAAGATAAGAAAAATTATTGTCTTTATGAATTTGATAGTTCTGCGATTAAAAATTTTAGGGATATAGAATTTTTGCAATTTTAAAAAATTTCGGTATTATACATTTTTGGTAGTTTTACTTTCTTTGAAAAACTAAATTACATGAATTTTGATTAATGAAAAAGTTGTTATCTATTAAAAAAAAAAATTGAATACCAAAAAAATAATGACGAAAGCAAAAGCCTTCTGAAAAATTGAAATTCATGTAATTCAAGTTCCCGAAAGAAAGTAAAACCACAAAAAAATTTTATTGCTGAAGTTTGAAAAAACTTATTTTAAAATTTCCGAAATTTCATATTTTCAAAATATCCAATTTCTAAATTTTTAAATTCTTAAAAAAAGTACGTTTACTAATTCTCTAAATCCCTCAAAAATAACATTTCATACATATTATTTGTCTATATACGGGACTTAAAAAAATTGGCAACTTATTTTTTTCGGAAATTTAAAAATTTGAAAATTTACTACTTTTTCAAATTAGAAATGTCGGAAATGAATTAAATATGGTTTTCAAATATTTGGAAAAAAAACATTTTCGGTAGTTTTATTTCCTTTCGGAAATTTGAATTTTCGGGACTTTCAATTTTTTGGAAACTTAATGGTGATTTTTAAGTTATTTATTTTTCTACTTAAGACTAAAATGATTGAATTAAAAAATTTATGTTGCACAATTAGAATGTGTGAAATTGTTTAATTTTAGAAACTTTAAGTTTAAATTAACCCATTTTTAAGGTTTTCGATAAGAAAGCATATAATTTCCATAGTTTTTAGAATAATTTAACTTTAAAGATCCACAATATTTACAATTTTTCAGTTTCAAATAGTCGAATTGAGCGTGGTTTTTTTTAGGTTTTATAATTATAGTCAAAACTTAAGGTCAAAAATAAAATTGACCTTTTTTGATTTAAGGGTTTATTTCTTATTTTTTTTTGTACTAAAGGAAAAGCCAAGGTTTTTTTTTCTAAAGGCCTTCAGCTTATAAAATCAGAATTTCATTATTTATTTACAAAAGTAATGGCATTCAGTAATTTTCAAGCTTTTAGATTAGAAAAATTTAATTTTTACTAAAGTTACGAACAATCCTTTATGTTCTTTTTGATAAACATAAGCATCATTAGTGACCTGTTTTTGTTGTCAGAGACCATTCTAAAATATTTGTAATTATTATTAAAAATTTAACTGCTTATATTGTACAATTTTATAATTTATTGAACATTAAACTATTTTGTTGAAAATTCAATTATTTTTTTGAAAATTAAAATGTTTTCTTCAAATTTGTCTCTTTCGGTAGAAAATTCATCCTTTTGGATTGAAAATTCAACTGTTTTCAAAAAACTTTTTCTTAAAATTTTAATTAAACTGTCTCTTAAAATCCTTGAAATTCTTTTAGACATTTTGAAAATACTGACAAATTTAAAAATTCCTCATAATCCTTAAAAAAACGGTAAAAATCGCTTGAAATCCTTGAAATTTTTTAAATATTTCAAAACCCTTGCAAAATATATATCTTTATGCATTTTTAAATTTGTTAAAATCCCTCAAAATCTCTAAAAGTTTATTAGAATGTTATAAAATGTTTTTAAAGACTTTTGGAATAATAAAATTATTCAAATCTCGACATATTCTTTATAATATCTTGAAGCCCTTAGAAACCCTTTTCATTCTAAATTTATCAATTTCAAACTATCAACATTCAAACTATTTTATTTCGGAATGCTGAAAGTTAAGTGAATTTTTAACCATTTCATTTTAATTTAATCGCTTTAAATTTAAAATAATTACGCATTGTTACAAAAATTAAAAAAAAACACATAACATTTAAAAATGTGTTTGATAATGGATTTGAAAATTATTTGAATTTCAAATGTTGAGGTTTTAAAAATCCTGGGACGTGAATCTACTGCTATTATATAATAAAATTACAAGATATAAGAAATAGGCATTCAAAATTAGATTAAAATTAATTAAAAAATACCCAAACAATAAAACAAATAAAGAACAAAATAAAAAATAAAA
>JAUELO010000319.1:107435-124457 GCA_032357855.1 Amphibolips quercusostensackenii
CGATCATAATTAAATTTGATGTACATAAAACCTTTTGGCATAACGCAATAATCAGATTTACCTCTTTTTAGTACAACAAAGAATTTCGAGGGTTAAATCAGGACTGCTTAATTCGATAAAAAGGCGCTTTAGGAAATATTTTGTAAATTTTTCACAGATATAATTCAAATGAAATTCATGTCCAGCGACCTGTGAAAGTCAGACTGGATCCAATTATCGTCCTTTTTATTGGCACGAATATCATCGACTTAGGCGAAGCGAATGCAAACGGTTGTAGAGAAGTCACTGTGCAACGCACACTGGTGCAAAAAAGTAGTAGTAAACAAATAAATTTTCAGCCTACACTATTCATCCGATTCAAACTTTTCTTTAAAATAAGAGACTTTTAAACTCTGAAAAAATTTCTGTAAATAGATTTTTTTTGGATTGTTTAGAAATAATCAACAACAAATTTGTATGAATAAATTATTTGTTGAAAGAGTGTTTTCTACGATTTTTCATAATTTTTCATTTTTTTTAGTTCTATCGCAAGAAATTTGAATAAAAACAATATAATGATAAAAAAATTTCTTTTTAAGATTTTTACTGTTAACAATATAAACGAATTTAATAAACAAATAAATTATTTACGCATTTTTATGCAAAAAATTCGTTTTTTTCTATGTCAATTTTTTAATTAGGAACTTCATGATAATTTTAGTTATATTTATGATTTTTCAATTATTTGTACGATATTTTTGAAACAAATTTCATAAACAATGCATTATTCGTGCATTTCACAGCAAAAAAATTTATTTCTTTTGAATGCCAGTCCTTTTATTTGTGAATTTCATGTCCATTGCAGCAAAATTCATAATTAGTTGATAAATTTTATTATTTTTCAAAAAAATTTAATGAACGATTACATTCATCAGGCATTTTCAAAAAGAAAAATTAATTTTTTTCATGTCAACTTCTTTAATTGGGAAATTCCTGATAATTTTAGCAGAATTCATAATTATTTGAGGAATTAATTTTTTTTTAAACAAATTTATTAAATTAATTAATTATTGAGTCATCTGTCAATAGAAAAATTGGGTTAAAAATATTTTTAATTTGTCAACAAATTATTAATTTTGCTACAATTATCATAAAGTCTCTAATTAAGAACATTGACGTAAGAAGAAACCAATTTTTCTGTGGATAAACGCCTGAATAATGTATTTGTTAATTAAATTTGTTTATAAAAATTATATGATTAATTAACAAATTATGAATTCAGCTGAAATTATCATAAAGTTCTTAATTAAAAAATTGGCATCGAAAAAAAATACAAATTTTTTTGTAGAAAAATGCCTGAATAATGCATTTGTTTGTTAAATTTATTCATAATATTAGGAATAATAGTCTCGAGAAAAAATTTCTTTATCATTATATTGTTTTTATTCGAATTTCTTGCGATATAACTCTGAAAAACGAAAAATCATGAAAGATTTCAGAAGTCATTCTTTCAACAAATAATTTGTTTATAAACATTTTTTTGTTAAAATATAATGTTAAAACATCTTTGAATAATATTCCTCTTTGAAATTCAGGAAATTTGAATCATTTTCCTGTTGTTGGCGATCACCGGAAACGTCAAATATAAAAAATTAATACTTTTTTCGTCATATTTGTTTATTTATACAAAAACCGAAAGCCTAATTTGAAAATCAGGCTTGACAACTTTATTCAAAATCTGATCAGCTTTTTTCTTTAATTTTTGTTTGGTCAAAATCGATTGATATTTGTGGTCTGTACGTTATTTTGAACCAAAAAAGTTTTTTTTTTGACACTGTGCGACGGAGTGAATGGAATATCTCGATACGACTATTCGTTATCTCGTAACAGAATCCATTCATGATTTTATCAGAAACTACAGCATTTCAGCATGCAAATGAATTAACGGGTTGTCTTCTGTATCTGGAAAACCAGATTATTCTAGTATCTGCATATCATAAATTACAATAAACTTTTGGTTTTGTAAATTAGCAACAATTTATGGAAATATGTGTTATCTGAATATTTCAATGTAAAACGAGTGACTTCATAAATTATTAATTTAGCAAAGGAATAATATCAACAAATGATAATGTTAATTTTTATTGATGCTAGACAATCTTTTGAGTTTTTTGTTTTTGGATTCTGCAAAAGATAGCTTTAATTCAATAATAACTTCGTGAGTTCAAAAATCACTTTTATATTTTAAACTCCACAATCTTCCCCATATTTTTCTCTTTTCTTTCTTTTTTTAATTCTCCTTTCTTTCTTTGATTATTTTGTTGAAAATAAAATTATTTTAGTAAAACTAATCTTTTTGCGATAAAAATTAAACAACTTAGTTGAATGTCGAAATATTTTGTTAAACTTATCTTTTTGGTTCAAAATTCATCTCTTGGTGGAAAATTAACCTTTTTTCAACTAATAATTTAACTATAACATTAATCCTATAAAACTCATCTTTTTTAGTTTGAACTTTAATTATTTAGTTACAATTTTTTTTTTGGTGAAAAATTTATGTATTCTTTTAAAAAATTATGTTTTTCAGTAGAAGACTAACTTTATTACTTAAAAATTCGTCTTTTTCGTCAAAAATTCATCTCTTTGGTTCAAACTTCAACTATTTTATAAAATGTTTGATTTTTTGCGTTTAACTGTTTTTGATTTAAGTTGAAATTTGTTTTATAAGGATATTATCATTTACACATTTTATTGTGAATTCATCTTTTTTGTTCGAAAATTCAATCGCCGAGTTGAAAGTTGAACTATTTTCTAAAAAATGTAATTTTTTGTGAGGATTTGATATTTTAGTTGAAAATTCATCTTTTCAACCAATTTTCTTAGCGGAAAATATAACTATTCATCATTGGTTAAAAATACATTTTTTTAAATAAAAATTAATCTTTTCTCTTCGAAAATTCAACTATTTAGTTAAAAATTTATCTTTTTGACAAAATTTAAATACCTTTGTAGAAAATTTCACTATATAGTAGAAAGTTAAACTATTCATTTTAAAAATTAAGTTCTTGGTAGAAGATTAACTTTTTAATTAAAAATCTATGGTGCTCAGTAGAAAATTCAACTGTTTTGTGGAAAATTAATGTGTTTTGTTTAATATTCGTCTTGTTGGGTAGAAAATTAACCTTCTTTTTTGAAAAATCAAATTTTGTCTGAATATTCAACTATCTTGTTGAGAGCTAGTCTATTTTAGTTTAACTTAGCTCAGGAAATTCATATTATTTTGAAAAATTAGGTTTTTAAACTGTAAAAGTAACTTAACTCTTGAATTAAAAACAAAACATTACTATATATATGATAGTATAAAATGCAACAATTTTTTAAAAATTGAACTACTTTTTTACAAAAAACCTAACTAATTTGTACAAGATTAACGTTTTTGTTAAAAATTTATAGTTTTCAGTGAAAAATTTAACTTTTTTTTGCAAAATTCACGTATTTTGTTAAAAAATTTGTCTTTTTAAGCAGAAAATTAATCTTTATTTTTAAAAATTCCTCTTACTGGCTGCAGATTTAACTATTTTGTTGGAAATTAATTTTTACTTATTTTAAAAATTAATGTTTTTCAACTGAAAATGTGATTATTAAATGTTTTTTGATGAAAATTAAACTTTTTCTTTGAAAATACAACTTTTTTCGTGAAAAATACAATTATTTGGTTAAAACCTAAACTAATAATAACTAAAAAAATTAACTATTGATAGGAAATTTCCTTTTTTTTTTGTTTAAAAATTTATATAGTAGTCTGGGGTACAAAATTTATCTGTATAATGAAGAATTCCTGTATTTTGTCAAATATTATTTTTTTAACCAAAAATTATTAGTTTTGAAAAATCGTTATTTTTGAGTGCAAAATTATTTTTCTAACCTGAGCACATAAAATAATAAATATTGAATCTTCGTTGAGAATCGGTCTTTTCTTTTTAAAACTAAACTATACTTGGTTAGAAATTCAACTATTAATTTAACAATCTAATTATCGAAAACTATATATGTGTTTGAAACTTTAAGTATTTTTTGGGAATCTTCGAAATTTATCGTAAGCAATGATCAGGAGTTTTAAAAGGTGTAAATTATTAAATATTCAGAGCGTTTTCCAATTTTTTATTATTCACATTTACGAAAGGGAAAGGGAAAGGGAAAGGGGAATGGGGAAGAAGGAAATAGGAAAGCAGAAAGGGTAAGGGGAAAGGGACCTAGGAAAAATGAAATGAGAAAGGGGAAAGGTGAAAAGAGAGAAAAAAGGTTAAGGGGAAAGAAGAAAAGAGGAAAGGAGAAACAGGAAAGAGGAAAGAGGAAAGAGTAAAGAGGAAAAGGGAAAGGGAAAAGAGAAAAGAAGCATCAGAAATATGACATGACAAAGGGGAAAAGCGAAAGAAGAGGGAAAATGTAGACGGGAAAAAGAAAAAGGGGAAAGAAAAAAGGGGGAAAGGAGAAATAGGAAGAATGAAATGGAAAAGGGAATGGGAAAGATGAAATGAGAAAGAACAAAAGGCAAAATGAGAGAGGAAAGGTGAAGGGTGAAAAGGTAAAGGGGAAAAAGGTAAAGGGGAAGATGAAAGATAAAATAAAAATTTGAAAAGGCAAAAGAAGAGGGAAAAGGTAAATAGGAAAGAGAAAAAGGGGAAAGAGGAGAGCGGGGCAAGGAAAAATAGGAAAAAGGAAAGGGGAAATGGACATAAAAAAAATAAAATGAGAGAAAGGAAAGGCGAAAGAAGAGAAAGAAGGGAAAAAAAGAAAAGTGAAACGGGAAAAAAGAAAAGGGGAAAGATGAAATGAGGAAGAAAAAAGGCGAAAGGAGAGGTAAAAGGTGAAGGAAAAAGAGGAAAAGAGGAAAGGGCAAATAGGAAAGAGGAAAGATAAAAGGGGAAAGGGACATCGGAAAGATGAAATAAGAAAGGGGAAAGGCGAGAAAAGAGGGAGAAGTTAAAGAGAAAAGAGAAAAGAAAAAAGGGACATAGGAAAAATTAAATAAGCAAGAGGGAAAGCAAAAGGAGAGAAAAAAGGTAAAACGGAAAGAGGAAAAGAGGAAAGGGACATGGGAAATATGACATGAGAAAGTGGGAAGACGAAAGAAGAGTAAAAAGGTGAAAAGAAAAGAAGAAAAAATAAAAACGGAGAGTAGAAATAGGGAAGAGGAAGGAGGAAAGTGACATGGGTAATATAAAATAAGAAAGGGGTAAGTCGAAAGAAGAAAAAAAGGCGAAAGGTAGAGATAAAAGATGAAAAGGGGAAAGCGGAAAGGGGAAATTAGAAAGGGGAAAGGGAAAATATTAAAAGGAGAAAGAGGAAAAAGAAAAAAGAAAAGAAGCGTGGGAAATATACTATGAGAAAGAGGAAAGCTGAAAGGAGAGAGAAACGGTTAAGAGAATAAAGGAAAATTGGAAGAGGGAAAGGAGAAATAAGAAAGAGGAAAGAGAAAAGGGACATAGGTAAGATAAAATGAGAAAAAGGGAAAGGCCAAAGCAGAGAAAAAAGTAAAAGAAAAAGAGGAAGGGGGTGATAGAAAAGAGGAAAGACATGGAAAAAGAAAAAGGGAAAGATGAAATGAGAATGGGGAAAGGCGAAAGAGGAGGGAAAAGGTTGAAGGGAAAAGGGAAAAGGAGAAAGAGGAAAGGGGAAAGGGACATGGAAAAAATGAAATGAGAAAGGGGAAAGGGAAAAAACGAAAACTGGTAGAAAAGGTTAAAGGGAAAGAGGAGAAGAAAAAAGTAAGAGAGAGAGAGAAATAGAGAGAACCATTGTAGTTGAGCAAGAATATACCTACCCACATGTCATATCTCTTTAATGCGCTGATATTGCAAACTGCTTAACCCGTCAAGATATAGATTAATTAACGCGTCCATCGTGTATAATTGATGGTCAACCGACATTCTTGCTGTAATTAGAATTTCTCTTAGCTTGGTAAACACTTCTGGCAATATTAGGGAGGAAATTGCTTTTCTGCACTCTTTGATCTCGACCTCTGCAGGGGATGCAAAGAGAACTAAATATTAATCCACTTTTATTTCATTTTCTCTTTTTTAAATCACATTTTATGTCCGAACTCGAAAAGTTAAGATATATATTCATATAAGTATTGAAACATTTTTTAGTCACAGGAAGACACAAAAATATTGTTTAGCTGAAAGTTAATTTTACAGATGTAAAAATTCATTTTAAATAAATTGTTTGAATTTTTAAACAGAAAATTAAAAAAAAAAATAGATTTCCAAAAAAAAATTGTTTTTTAAACAACAAAGATGACTTTTCTGCCTTTGAACCAACAGAAATAACATTGCTACCATAAAAAATGAGTTTTTAACAAAATAAATGAATTTTCAAAAAAAAATAAATAAATTTTCTACCGAATGGTTGAATTTCCTACCAAATAGTCAAATTTGAACAAAACAATTAAATTTTCAACCCAAGAGATGAATTATTGTCAATAGAAATTGAAATATTTAATATTTTGAGAAAAAATCATTTTTAGTTATATTATAAAAATTGCTTAAATAATAGTTAAAAAAATTTTTTTTTAACAAATAACATTGATTTTTTAACTAAAAAGACGATTTTTTTTACAAAGTACATGACTTTTATACCAAATAGTTCAATTTTAAACTAACTAAAAATACTTTTTGAACAAAAAATGGACTAGTTAAATTTTCAGTTTGAAAAATTACTTTTCGACAAAAAAACACAATTTTCTAGTTACACAAGAATTTTCAACAAAAGAGTTCATTTTTAACCAACAAAGATAACTTTTCTACCATAAAAGATAAGTTTTCAATAAAATAAATGGATTTTCAACAAAATAAATAATTTTTTCGCCAGATAGTTGGATTTTTGAAGAAATAAATTCATTTCATACAAAATAGTTAAATGTTTAACAAAAAAATAGATTAAAAATTAAATAAAAATAAATTTTCAACCGGGTAAACTCAACCAAAACAGATCAATTTTAAACTAAATGAAAATACATTTTTACCAAAAATGGTATAGTTGAACAGATAAAAAAACTAATTTTTGTTTTGAAAAATGAATTCTTAACAATGAGGAGCAACATTTAACCAAGTACTCAAATTTTATAACAAGAAATTTGAATTTTTAACCAAATAATTAAATTTTCAATCCAAAAAGGTGAATTATCAATAAAAAATGAAATATTCAATATTTCAAGAAAAGTAATTTTTATTTGAATTTAAAGAAAATTGTTAGAATATTTGTTTTTGAAATTCTATTCACAAATCAAAAAATAGAATTTTTTGCAAAATGACTAGTTTTTCCAACACAGAGATCAAATTTAGAGATTTAACTGTTTTCTTGAAAATTATTCTATTTTGGTTGAGGATTCTACTATTTTTCTGATTTTTTTCTGAAAATTTAAATTTTTCTTTAAAAGTTAAACTATTGATTAAAAATTTAATGATTTTGTTGAAAATTTATTTTTCGAAGTGAAAATTTAACGATTTTGTTGAAAGTTAATATAATTTGTCAAAAATTAATTTTTTTTTAATACATTAATGTCATTTATTGAAATTTTACATTTTTGGTAGAAAATTTTACTCTTTTCTTGAAAATTAGGCTGTTTGGTTTAAAATTTCATCTTTTAGTAAAAGTTTTATATGATTCTATAGAAAAATGTAACTGTTTGGTTAAAAACTAATAGTCTGTTTTGGTAAAGGATTAGACTTTTCGTTAAATTTATTTATTTGCTTCAAAGTTAGACCATTTTTTAACAATTTAACTGTTTTGTTCAAAATTAATTTTTGCAACTAAAAATTTAACTATTTCGGTCAAAGTTAATGTTTTAGTTGACAATTGCTCCTTTTTGTAGAACATTAATCTTTTCCGCTGAAGTTATTATTTTTTCTTGAAAATTCTGCTCTTTTGTTAAAATGTCATATTTTTTTTATTTGAATTGCAACTGTCTAAAAATTAATATTTTTGGTTAAGAATTCGACTATTTCGCTGAATATTCGTATTTTAAATTGATTTTAACAGTTTTTTAAAGATAAAAATCAGTTCTTAAAATTTTCCAGTTTAAACATTAAATATTGTACTTTTTGTTGAAAATTGATTTTTATAAATTTATCTCTTTTGTTAAAAGTGTTACTATTCTGTTAAAAATTCGTTTTTTTTTTGTAAATTCGTTTTTTTTTTAGAATAAATTTTTTACCTAACACTGTAAATATTTTATTTTCTGTCAAAAATAAATCATTCGTTCTTTTAGCTTTGCAATTTAAGCAACTTGTTAAAAATTAATGTATTATATCAAAAGTTTATGATTTTTACTAGAACATAAATCTTTTGGCAGAAAAATGTATTTCTTTTTAAACTTAAGTATTTTATTTAAAAAAAGTCAGTTTCTCGGGTTAAAAAATCATCTTTTGGGTTAAGCTCTTATGTTGATAAATGAAAAAGAAATTTTTTATTTATAAAATCCATCTCTTTTGTTGAAAATGTAACAAATTTGTTAAAAATTTTCTTTTTGTTTGGTTGAGGATAAATTTTTTTTAAAAAACAATGTAACAATTAAATTTTTAGTTAAAAATTGATATTTGTAGTTGAAAATTGATCTTTTTTAATTAGAAATTTACCATGTATTTTATTTAAAAAAATTTTTTTTCGGTAGAAAATTAATTTTTTTAGTTGAAAATTCATCATTTGCAGTCAAAAATGTAACTGTTTGGTTCCAAATTAATTTGATTTAGTTAAATTTTGAAAAATTTAGTAGAAAATTAAATTATTTGGATGAAAATTAACTTTTTTGTTCATAATTTATATAGTTTTGGTCCAAATTTAACTTTTTGGTTGAAATTCAAAATCTTTTTAGGAAAATTGACCTTTTTGGTAGAAAATTGAACTATTTAGTAAAAATTTCATCATTTTTAGTTAACAATGCAACTACATGGTTCAAAGTTAAACTAGTTTATTAAAAATTGATATATTCAAATATTCACCTCTCTGGTCTATAATTTAATTTTTTTGTTGGAAATTTAGTTTTCTTCTGGTTGAAAATTATTTTCTTAACATGAGAAATGCACTATTACATTTTTAGTTAAAAATGTATCCTTAATAAGTTGAAAATACAACTAGTTGGTAGAAAGTTCATGTATTTCATTAAAAATTCGTCTTTTTGGTTAAAAAAATTATTCTTACTTTTTAAAAATTCAATATACAGCCGAATTTGGATAAGAAGAAACTGGATTGGAGCCTACCGAGAACAGACGCCGCGCGGGTAACTGCGTCACACGTTGCGCAACATTGCGTCAGTTCACTATCAGTGTTCATACGGCCTTGACTTTAACATTCAAAACACCTAAATTTGAGCCGAAGTTCAGACCCAAAACCGGGCTTAAATCCAGGTTCGACTGTATATTTCGACCTTGAATCTTAGTACTTTAACTGGTCAAAAATAGCCTAAAATTAGTAACGTAGATTTTAGACGACCCCATAAAAATGAAATTGTATTATGCCAAGCTGTAAGACTTATTTACAAAATCCTCATTGCATATTTAATGCAATTGATTTTAAAGTCCAGGCACATTTCACAAATTTCTGTCTGCGCCCTACATCAAACCAGTTTGATTCGATCGTTAGTTGTTTGTCGGTTCGTTCGTGGTCTAGACAGGGTAAACACAAATCTACGTGTTCAGTTCGGCACTTGAAGTAAATTAAAAATCAATTTCATTTCACCCCGTGAGAAAAACGACCCTATCCTTGTCACAGCTGCATTTTTAATAAAAAGGTTAAAAATTTTACTAAAAAAGATACATTTTTAATTATTGAAGAATTTAAGGCCAGAAAAAAATATTGCAACGATATTGCTGGATTTTCTGCTGAGCAGTTGAATTTTCACTAACAAAGATTATGCTCGACTAAATAGTTAAATTTGCATTTGAAACAAAATAATTCTCAATCAAACAGTTGCATTCCTGGCCAAAAAATAATACACTTTCTTTAACCCAAAAATATAAATTATAAACAAAAAATTTATTTTTTAACCAAATATTCGAATTTTGATTCAAAATAGGTTATTTTTAAATCAAAAAGTTACGTTCTGTCCAAAAAAGATTAAATTTCTTTCAGATGAGATGAATTTTCAAACGTGAAAATCCAATTTCTGATAAAAAGTTAAATTTTCAACCAAAAAGATAAATTTACTGCCAATATTATTTACCTGATTATTAATAGTTCTATTTTCTTCGTTTGAAACAAATAATAAATCCTTAACTAGAACAGATAATTTTCAGCAAAAAAGAATAAGCTTGTACCAAAACATAAAATTTTCAGCAAATTATTCTAATTTTCAACCAAAGAACTTCAAATTTGAATATCTAACATTTAGAGTGCATCTATTGCATTTTTAATAAAATAGATCAATCTTGAACCAAAAGAGCCAAATCATCCAGCAAAACTGAACAATTTTTATTCAAAAAGATAAATTTTTAACTAGAGAGTCAAATATTAAAAAGAAAGAAAAAAAGAAATTACATAGAGAATAGTAAAAGCATCAACAAAAAAAAAAGATAAATTTTTTTCCAATTTGACAAATTTTCAATCAATTAGTTAAATTATTTATAAAAAAAATTAATCATCACCAAAAAAATTGCTTCTGAACATAATTCTAAAATTTGTTGACTCATATAATAAAGACCAAAAAAGCGATTTTTTTAGTGAGAAAAATCTGCTCCATGATTTTGCCGCTGCTAGAGCTTCTTCGGCTTCAAATAATACCTCCTCATCGCGTGTTTCATGAGAAAAAAAGTCAAAACATTTCGTCACACATTCCTTCTCCCTACACATTTCCTTTTCTTTGTCCTATTTCGGTTTTTTTCTTGCACTTTTCCCCTTCTCCTTTTCCTTGCCTCTTCCGCTTTTCCTTTCTTTTCTTCTCACTGACCTTTTTCCTTTTCCCTCTTTCCCTCTTTTTCAATTTCCCCATCCAACTTTCCATAATGTAATTTTAAATATTCTTTTTTACCTCTATCTCTCTGTCTCCCTCTAGCTTTTTTCTTTTTCATTTCTATGTTCCCTTTCCCTTTTACCCTTTCTCTTTTCAGCTATTACTTTAACTTCTCCTTTCTCCCTCTCTACTTTTCCTTCTTTTCCTTTCTACTTCCTCTCTTTACTTTCGCTTTTCCACTTTCTTTTTTCCCCTTTTTTCCAATTACACTCATCTTTCTCCTCTTTCCCTTCACCACCTTCTGTTTCCCTTTTTCCCCATTAACTTTCCACTTACTACTTTCCCTTTTCCTCTTCCCCCTTTAGTTTTCGCTGTTGCCTCTTTTCTCTTTTCTCCTTTCTTCTTTTTACTTCCCCTTTTTTCTTCTTTTTGCCCTTTCCACTTTCCCTTTTGCTATTTCTGCTTTTCACTTTCCTTTTTCTTCTTTTCACTTTTCTCCTTCATTTTTTCCTTTTTTTCCTTCCTACTTTTCTTTTTTTCTCTACGTTTCCCTTTTATCTATTCCCTCTCTCTCTCTTCCCCATGTTACTCTTCTACTTGCCCTTTTTTTACCTTTCTATTTCCCCTTTTTACTTTTTCCTTTTACACTTTCCTTTTTTCCTTTTCCTTTTCCCTTTCACACCCACCTTGTTCTACTTAACTTTCTCTACTCTCTTTTTCTCCTATTCCCTTTCAAGTTTCCACTTATCACTTTCCCATTTCCTCTTTCCCCTTTTTATTTTGCCCCATCCACTCTCACTTTTCTCCTATCCCTTCCCATGCTGCCTTTTCCACTTTTCTCCTTTCTCTTTTCGTTTCCCTTTTTACTTTTTTCTTTTATACTTTCTTTTTTTTCTTACCCTTCTACTCTTTGCACTGACCTTTCTCTCCTCAACTCTTTCTTCCTTCTTTCTTGCCCCTTACCCTTTTAAGTTTCCACTTATTACTTTCTCTTTTCCTCTTATCCTTTTTCTTTCGCCTTTTTCACTTCCACTTCTCCCCTTTTTCTTTCTCATGTTACCCTTTTTACTTACCCTTTTTCCCTTTTTATTTACCTTTTTCACTTTCTACTTTTAAACTTCCTTTTTCCCTTTCTCCTTTTCCCTTCACACTTACCTTTCTCTCCTTAACTCTTTTTACCCTCTTTTTCCCCTTCTTCCTTTCAAGTATTCACTTATTACTTTCTCTTTTCCCCTTCCCCCTTTTTATTTTGCCCTTTCCACTTTTACTTCTGCCCTTTTCACTTCTTTGTTCCTCTTTCCCCTTTCTACTTTCCTTTTTTCCCTTCTACTTTTTTCTCCTTTCTACTTTTCTTTTCCACCTTCTCTTTTTCCTTTTTCCCTTTCCAAGTTTCCTTTACACTTTCCTTACTCACCTTTCTAATTTCCAATTTTTCTTTTCCCCTTTTCATTTCTCTTTTTCCTGTGACCCTTTCCACTTATATGTTTCCCCTTTTCCTTTCCTCTTCCCATTTCTACTTTCGCTTTTTATTCTAACCCTTTTTTCTTTTTATTTATTTTTCTTTTTTTATTCAAAAAAGGAAAAATAAAAGGAGAAAGAGGAAAAGGGAAAAGTGAGAAAGAGACAAAGAGATTTTTTGATCTAGACCCTACCCGGTCGCTCTCTTTTTCCCATTCATTCTCATCCAAAAAAAAGTTTCACTAAAACAAATTAATTGCTAAACAGCTACGTAAATTTTCAATCAACAAGAATAATTGTCGCCTTAGAAAGTCGAATCTCCATTAAAATAATTGAATTTCCGAATTGGTTAAATCATTAATTGTTTTTTGGTTTGTTTTTGGTCTGGATAGAACGAACGCAAATCTACTTGTTTAAATCGGCACACGAAGTGAATTAAAAATCAATTTAACTCCATCACGATTGCGAAACGATTCATTTGTTGCAAAAGTTGCATTTTTAACAAAGAAGTTGTTTTTTTTAGCTTGAAAGGATCAATTTTCAAAACCAAAATAAAAACTTAAATTTTCAATCAAAAAAAAATTGTGTTAATTAATTTTTTTAAAGTACTAAATTAATTTATTCCCTTTTACTTAAGGTTTCAGCAATTTGCTTATAAATATAACTGCCTGGGTAATGCTGAATTTTTTTATTGAAAAACAATTTTTTTTTTAATTTAACTATTTGATGAACACCTATTTTATAAATCTTGATGAAAATTCATATTTTTGTCCTGAAATTTAAAATATTAAATGTATTTTTTTCTTGGGCGAAAAATCTGTTTTGTTGATAAATTCAACTTTTTTCGAATTGTCTTTTTCCATAGTATTCGTTTGCTTTTATTCAGTTAAAAATTCAATTAATCAGTTACAAGTTAAATTGCTTTGTAAAAATTCATTTTTGTGTTGTGGGAAATACCAATAATTTTATTCAAAACTTCATTTCTTTGGCTGCAAATTCAACTATTATATTGGAAATTTATTGTTTTTCAATTTTAAATTAATTTTTTAAAATGAAAATTTGGCTTTTCAATCACTGGCTCAAAATTCATTATCCTTATTTGAAAATATAACTTATTTTATTATTTAACATGGTTAAAAGGTAATGTATTTTGTTGAAAACAAACTTTCTTGGCTCAATTTTTCATATTTTGGATTAATTTTTTTTTATTGACTAAAAAACTTTTTCTTAGCTAAGGATTAAGCATTATTTGTTTTGTCTAAAAATTTATTTTTTATACGTAAATCTACCTATTTTACTATTTTTTTTGAGTGTATCCATTATAGTTCAAAATTTAATTCCTTGGCTAAAAGTTGAGCTGCATTTTTTAAATTCTGTTTTTTAGTTAAATATTCTTGATTTTAGCTGAAAATGATTTGGTTGAAGCTGTAACTATTTTTTTGGCGTTCATTTTTTTTTTGCTCAAAAATTATTTTTTTTTTAATCTGAAAATCAAACAATTTTTTTTGATAAAAATTGTCCTTTTTAGATTAAAATTGATGTTTTTTGTTGAAATTTCGTTTCCTCGTAGACAATTAAAATTCTAGTTTGAAATTCAAACTTTTGTTAAAAATTAATGTCTGTCGTGAAATTTTGTTTTTTTTTCTTTCAGAAAATTAATCTTGGTAGAAAATTCAACTATTTGATTAAAAATTTGTCATTCTGTTTTGAGACTTCATTATTTTTGGTAGAAATTTGATCTTTTTTGGTTAAAAATGCAATTTAACTAGTTGAAAATTTTTTCTTTGCTTTAGATCAATTTTTTTTACCTTAAAATTTAACTATTCCATTTTTGTCTCAACATGTATCTATTTTAATCAAAAAATCAAATATTTCGTTTGAAATGTATGTATTTTGTTAAAAATTTGCTTTTAACATTTTTTAAAGAATTCTTTTTAATTTACTGCAAAATCTTTTTTGGCTGCAAATTCACCTGTTGTGTTAAAAATTATTTCTTTTTTGAAAATCAACTGCTTTGTCAAAAATTCATCATCTTAGCTAAAAAATTTAATATAATAGACTACATTTTTTGCTTACTGAGTAAACAATCTTTCTTCATTGGAAATTTAACGATTTTTTTGGAAATTTGTCTTTTCTGAAAAATTTATCTCATTTTTAAAAATTTCAAACTTTTAGGTCAAAATGCAACTGTGTGGTTAAAAATTAATTCGTTGTAGTCTAAGATTTAACTGTTTGTTGCAATTTTTTTAATTAAATCATCTATTTTTCAATTAAAAATTTTAATCTTTCATGGTTGAAGTATTAACTATAAAATTTGTTATTGAAAATTTGTATTTCTGGATTAAACATCCAAACACTTGTTTAAAGATAAACTGATTTGTTAAAATTTTATTTATTTCGTTGAAGGCTTTTAATTTTATTTCAAAATTAATATTTTCGGCAAGAAATTAAACTATTTTTTGATGATTTGTTTTTTTTTTTTTGGTGAAAAATTCATTAATTTTGCTAAACATTTAATGATTTTTTTGAAAATTTGTATTTTTGTTATAAAATTAATCTTCTTATTCAAAAATTTATCTTTCTGCTTGAAAATCCACCTACTTTCTTAAAAATCCTTTTTTTTTTATAATAGTTTCACTGTTTAGATTCAAAAATTAAAATATTTTTGATTTGATAATTCATCTTTTTTGGTAGAAATGTAATCTTTTTTGGCAAAAAAGGTATTTTATTCATTGACTAATGCATTTTTCTTGTTTAAAAATTTAACTATTGTGTTGAAAATAAGCTATTTTAAAATTCAACTAATTTATTGAAAATTTCTCTTGTTAGCCTAAATCTTTCTTAGTTGAAATTAGTTTTTCTAGTTTGAATCTTAATATTTTTTGGTGTATATTTGATCTAATTTGAGTGAAAATTAAAAATGATAAATTGAAAGTTCAACTAGTTTTTGAAAAATTAATTTTTTGGTTGAGGATTAATGTTATTAGTTTGAGAAATGCAACAATTTAGATGAACTTTCCTTATTAAAAGACTAGTAAATAGATTTTTTAATTAAAGACATATCTCTATGCTTGAAAAAATTCAAAATTTTCATAATATTTCTTCAAACTGTAGAATCTGCCTTGGTTGTGATTTCTCTTATAGGTTTGAAAATCTATCATTATTTGTAAAAATTTGATTTTCTTGATTAAAACTGTAACTACGCGGATACAAGTTCAACCGCTTGCTTAAAAGTTTATGTTTTGGTTGAAAATTCATCTTTTTTGTTAAAAATTTGATTATTTTATTAAAGTTAGTTGTTTTTCAATTGTTTCGTGGTCCATGCAGAACAAATGCAAATCTATGTGTTCAATTCGGCACTCGAAGTAAATTAAAAATCAATTTGACTCCATCGCGATTGCGAAACGACCGCTACCCTTTCGAGAGGGAACCGATGCACGTGATAATGCTCCCTGCTGTCGGATTTTTATGGAAATGTCCCTCATTTTGAGGTCGAATGTTCGATTTAATGATCATGAAGGTGAGAGAATATGAAAATTTTATTTGCCTTCTCTGTAATCAGAGGTAGAAGTGAAAAATTTAAATGTCAATTTCCAGATGGCTTCTTTGGGCAATTTGCAATTGAAATACGTTCATTAGAACTAGTTTTCAATCAAACTAGAGATTTTATGCATTCAAGACTAAATCAAAGCTTGTCCTAGAAAGCTTTGATTTTAATCTCGTAGGTAATCGGTATTAATTGCCTAGTTCAAAAACTTTATAACAATAATATTATCAAAATCATAAAAATTCAAAAGTTTTACTCAATATAAACTACGAAATTCTTGATAATTTAAAAAAATCTAAGGATCAAACTTAGAAAAACAACTCAGCAACGTACTAATTATTATTTTTCTCACTTACTTTTTGTCTAGCCTTTTTTCCTTTAAAGTCACCATGAAAAAATACTTACGAAAAATCTATTAACATCACGGTGTCTATTTAACATCCCTGTTTAGGCTAAAATAATTAATTTACAATAATTTACAGTAAAATAATATGTGACGTGAAACAAAGAAACCAGCCTTAGGACCGAATATAACCGGAAAATTGATTTTTTGGTCATTATATTTTTAGTCTGATGTCCGCTAAATTATATTCATGATTATGATTAATATTTCTAACTATGAATAATATTTGACAAACATTCATAATTCTTTCTTTCGTCGCCTGAGCGCTATAACCCCACCTGTCATTCCACCTACAAAAAATTTAGTCACGCATCCCTGTAAAACAGATTAGGGCTTTATTGCAACCTACAGCGCAAGCGCGGTTCCGCTGTTCGCCCGTCACTTGCAGACTTTTGCGTGGTGAGAGCGAACCAATCGCGCGAAGCCCCCTCCCAGCTACATCGATGGAACGATCCTTGCTAGTAAACCCCCACCTGCCTGCTTCGCGAATGATTCGCCGCCGCTGAAGCGAAGCCTATAAAAATCGGTTGCGCGAGACCAAGACGTCAATGATGGCTCATGTTGGATTGATCGATTCTGATCCTTCAGACGCATCGTGTTTAGAGTTTGAATCTTGACTCCCACCCCCAACCTGCCCTTTTCAGGGAAATTCTGACATCGCGATGTCAAATCTATCCTTCACTCCAC